>OW285239.1:6713027-6939027 GCA_935421215.2 Melolontha melolontha | reverse complement strand
TAGACCAGTCGATTCAGAGCGTCAAAACGCTTCGGACAGTATAGGATAGGTCATTTAGAGTCAGCTGGTTTCCAAGATACAGAGAGGCGTCGAAATCAAGCATAATATTTCGACGAAATTTTCGCGATTTTCAAAAAATTTCAATCTCGAATTTCTACTCAAAATCTACCCTAAGGTTTTCGGGGGCGCTAAAGAAGAAGGTCTGAACGATTTTCCGCTGAAAATTCGCGATTTCGTTTTTTGTACTTTTGACCTGTCGACACTTAGTCGTAAATATCTCGAGAACCAAAGCAGATAGCGAACTCTAGTTTGGATTATCGTAATCAGCGGGTCCGATTACATATAGTGTTGGCGTCAAAACAGGGAAAATCGACAATCGACATTTTTGAAATTTTAAAATTTCATCGCCTGAGGTTCAAAAAAATCGCGAAAATTTTAGAATGCCATAACTCCCTCATTTCTCATCCGATCTCCGCGAATCTTGTGCCAAATTAAAGATATCGTCACTAGGATTAAAACGCGTATTCAATGTGACAGTCTAGGACCAACCGTTTGGCCGCTACGGCTACGCGAATTTTTGCAAAATCGACATTTTCGATTACGAAATTTACTGTCTTCTTGACATAAGTCGGGAAGTAGGCGTCATAGAGCCTTCTGGTTTAGACCAGTCGATTCAGAGCGTCAAAACGCTTCGGACAGTATAGGATAGGTCATTTAGAGTCAGCTGGTTTCCAAGATACAGAGAGGCGTCGAAATCAAGCATAATATTTCGACGAAATTTTCGCGATTTTCAAAAAATTTCAATCTCGAATTTCTACTCAAAATCTACCCTAAGGTTTTCGGGGGCGCTAAAGAAGAAGGTCTGAACGATTTTCCGCTGAAAATTCGCGATTTCGTTTTTTGTACTTTTGACCTGTCGACACTAAGTCGTAAATATCTCGAGAACCAAAGCAGATAGCGAACTCTAGTTTGGATTATCGTAATCAGCGGGTCCGATTACATATAGTGTTGGCGTCAAAACAGGGAAAATCGACAATCGACATTTTTGAAATTTTTGAAATTTCATCACCTGAGGTTCAAAAAAATCACGAAAATTTCAGAACGCCATAACTCCCACATTTCTCATCCGATCTCCGCGAATCTTGTGCCAAATTAAAGATATCGTCACTAGGATTAAAACGCCTATTCAATGTGCCAGTCTAGGACCAACCGTTTGGCCGCTACGGCTACGCGAATTTTTGCAAAATCGACATTTTCGATTACGAAATTTACGGTCTTCTTGACATAAGTCGGGAAGTAGGCGTCATAGAGCCTTCTGGTTTAGACCAGTCGATTCAGAGCGTCAAAACGCTTCGGACAGTATAGGATAGGTCATTTAGAGTCAGCTGGTTTCCAAGATACAGAGAGGCGTCGAAATCAAGCATAATATTTCGACGAAATTTTCGCGATTTTCAAAAAATTTCAATCTCGAATTTCTACTCAAAATCTACCCTAAGGTTTTCGGGGGTGCTAAAGAAGAAGGTCTGAACGATTTTCCGCTGAAAATTCGCGATTTCGTTTTTTGTACTTTTGACCTATCGACACTAAGTCGTAAATATCTCGAGAACCAAAGCAGATAGCGAACTCTAGTTTGGATTATCGTAATCAGCGGGTCCGATTACATATAGTGTTGGCGTCAAAACAGGGAAAATCGACAATCGACATTTTTGAAATTTTTAAATTTCATCGCCTGAGGTTCAAAAAAATCACGAAAATTTCAGAACGCCATAACTCCCGCATTTCTCATCCGATCTCCGCGAATCTTGTGCCAAATTAAAGATATCGTCACTAGGATTAAAACGCGTATTCAATGTGCCAGTCTAGGACCAACCGTTTGGCCGCTACGGCTACGCGAATTTTTGCAAAATCGACATTTTCGATTACGAAATTTACGGTCTTCTTGACATAAGTCGAGAAGTAGGCGTCATAGAGCCTTCTGGTTTAGACCAGTCGATTCAGAGCGTCAAAACGCTTCGGACAGTATAGGATAGGTCATTTAGAGTCAGCTGGTTTCCAAGATACAGAGAGGCGTCGAAATCAAGCATAATATTTCGACGAAATTTTCGCGATTTTCAAAAAATTTCAATCTCGAATTTCTACTCAAAATCTACCCTAAGGTTTTCGGGGGCGCTAAAGAAGAAGGTCTGAACGATTTTCCGCTGAAAATTCGCGATTTCGTTTTTTGTACTTTTGACCTGTCGACACTTAGTCGTAAATATCTCGAGAACCAAAGCAGATAGCGAACTCTAGTTTGGATTATCGTAATCAGCGGGTCCGATTACATATAGTGTTGGCGTCAAAACAGGGAAAATCGACAATCGACATTTTTGAAATTTTAAAATTTCATCGCCTGAGGTTCAAAAAAATCGCGAAAATTTTAGAATGCCATAACTCCCTCATTTCTCATCCGATCTCCGCGAATCTTGTGCCAAATTAAAGATATCGTCACTAGGATTAAAACGCGTATTCAATGTGCCAGTCTAGGACCAACCGTTTGGCCGCTACGGCTACGCGAATTTTTGCAAAATCGACATTTTCGATTACGAAATTTACGGTCTTCTTGACATAAGTCGGGAAGTAGGCGTCATAGAGCCTTCTGGTTTAGACCAGTCGATTCAGAGCGTCAAAACGCTTCGGACAGTATAGGATAGGTCATTTAGAGTCAGCTGGTTTCCAAGATACAGAGAGGCGTCGAAATCAAGCATAATATTTCGACGAAATTTTCGCGATTTTCAAAAAATTTCAATCTCGAATTTCTACTCAAAATCTACCCTAAGGTTTTCGGGGGTGCTAAAGAAGAAGGTCTGAACGATTTTCCGCTGAAAATTCGCGATTTCGTTTTTTGTACTTTTGACCTATCGACACTAAGTCGTAAATATCTCGAGAACCAAAGCAGATAGCGAACTCTAGTTTGGATTATCGTAATCAGCGGGTCCGATTACATATAGTGTTGGCGTCAAAACAGGGAAAATCGACAATCGACATTTTTGAAATTTTTAAATTTCATCGCCTGAGGTTCAAAAAAATCACGAAAATTTCAGAACGCCATAACTCCCGCATTTCTCATCCGATCTCCGCGAATCTTGTGCCAAATTAAAGATATCGTCACTAGGATTAAAACGCGTATTCAATGTGCCAGTCTAGGACCAACCGTTTGGCCGCTACGGCTACGCGAATTTTTGCAAAATCGACATTTTCGATTACGAAATTTACTGTCTTCTTGACATAAGTCGGGAAGTAGGCGTCATAGAGCCTTCTGGTTTAGACAAGTCGATTCAGAGCGTCAAAACGCTTCGGACAGTATAAGATAGGTCATTTAGAGTCAGCTGGTTTCCAAGATACAGAGAGGCGTCGAAATCAAGCATAATATTTCGACGAAATTTTCGCGATTTTCAAAAAATTTCAATCTCGAATTTCTACTCAAAATCTACCCTAAGGTTTTCAGAGGCGCTAAAGAAGAAGGTCTGAACGATTTTCCGCTGAAAATTCGCGATTTCGTTTTTTGTACTTTTGACCTGTCGACACTAAGTCGAAAATATCTCGAGAACCAAAGCAGATAGCGAACTCTAGTTTGAATTATCGTAATCAGCGGGTCCGATTACATATAGTGTTGGCGTCAAAACAGGGAAAATCGACAATCGACATTTTTGAAATTTTAAAATTTCATCGCCTGAGGCTCAAAAAAATCGCGAAAATTTTAGAATGCCATAACTCCCTCATTTCTCATCCGATCTCCGCGAATCTTGTGCCAAATTAAAGATATCGTCACTAGGATTAAAACGCGTATTCAATGTGCCAGTCTAGGACCAACCGTTTGGCCGCTACGGCTACGCGAATTTTTGCAAAATCGACATTTTCGATTACGAAATTTACGGTCTTCTTGACATAAGTCGGGAAGTAGGCGTCATAGAGCCTTCTGGTTTAGACCAGTCGATTCAGAGCGTCAAAACGCTTCGGACAGTATAGGATAGGTCATTTAGAGTCAGCTGGTTTCCAAGATACAGAGAGGCGTCGAAATCAAGCATAATATTTCGACGAAATTTTCGCGATTTTCAAAAAATTTCAATCTCGAATTTCTACTCAAAATCTACCCTAAGGTTTTCAGAGGCGCTAAAGAAGAAGGTCTGAACGATTTTCCGCTGAAAATTCGCGATTTCGTTTTTTGTACTTTTGACCTGTCGACACTAAGTCGTAAATATCTCGAGAACCAAAGCAGATAGCGAACTCTAGTTTGAATTATCGTAATCAGCGGGTCCGATTACATATAGTGTTGGCGTCAAAACAGGGAAAATCGACAATCGACATTTTTGAAATTTTAAAATTTCATCGCCTGAGGTTCAAAAAAATCGCGAAAATTTTAGAATGCCATAACTCCCTCATTTCTCATCCGATCTCCGCGAATCTTGTGCCAAATTAAAGATATCGTCACTAGGATTAAAACGCGTATTCAATGTGCCAGTCTAGGACCAACCGTTTGGCCGCTACGGCTACGCGAATTTTTGCAAAATCGACATTTTCGATTACGAAATTTACGGTCTTCTTGACATAAGTCGGGAAGTAGGCGTCATAGAGCCTTCTGGTTTAGACCAGTCGATTCAGAGCGTCAAAACGCTTCGGACAGTATAGGTTAGGTCATTTAGAGTCAGCTGGTTTCCAAGATACAGAGAGGCGTCGAAATCAAGCATAATATTTCGACGAAATTTTCGCGATTTTCAAAAAATTTCAATCTCGAATTTCTACTCAAAATCTACCCTAAGGTTTTCGGGGGCGCTAAAGAAGAAGGTCTGAACGATTTTCCGCTGAAAATTCGCGATTTCGTTTTTTGTACTTTTGACCTGTCGACAGTTAGTCGTAAATATCTCGAGAACCAAAGCAGATAGCGAACTCTAGTTTGGATTATCGTAATCAGCGGGTCCGATTACATATAGTGTTGGCGTCAAAACAGGGAAAATCGACAATCGACATTTTTGAAATTTTAAAATTTCATGGCCTGAGGTTCAAAAAAATCACGAAAATTTCAGAACGCCATAACTCCCGCATTTCTCATCCGATCTCCGCGAATCTTGTGCCAAATTAAAGATATCGTCACTAGGATTAAAACGCGTATTCAAAGTGCCAGTCTAGGACCAACCGTTTGGCCGCTACGGCTACGCGAATTTTTGCAAAATCGACATTTTCGATTACGAAATTTACGGTCTTCTTGACATAAGTCGGGAAGTAGGCGTCATAGAGCCTTCTGGTTTAGACCAGTCGATTCAGAGCGTCAAAACGCTTCGGACAGTATAAGATAGGTCATTTAGAGTCAGCTGGTTTCCAAGATACAGAGAGGCGTCGAAATCAAGCATAATATTTCGACGAAATTTTCGCGATTTTCAAAAAATTTCAATCTCGAATTTCTACTCAAAATCTACCCTAAGGTTTTCAGAGGCGCTAAAGAAGAAGGTCTGAACGATTTTCCGCTGAAAATTCGCGATTTCGTTTTTTGTACTTTTGACCTGTCGACACTAAGTCGAAAATATCTCGAGAACCAAAGCAGATAGCGAACTCTAGTTTGAATTATCGTAATCAGCGGGTCCGATTACATATAGTGTTGGCGTCAAAACAGGGAAAATCGACAATCGACATTTTTGAAATTTTAAAATTTCATCGCCTGAGGCTCAAAAAAATCGCGAAAATTTTAGAATGCCATAACTCCCTCATTTCTCATCCGATCTCCGCGAATCTTGTGCCAAATTAAAGATATCGTCACTAGGATTAAAACGCGTATTCAATGTGCCAGTCTAGGACCAACCGTTTGGCCGCTACGGCTACGCGAATTTTTGCAAAATCGACATTTTCGATTACGAAATTTACGGTCTTCTTGACATAAGTCGGGAAGTAGGCGTCATAGAGCCTTCTGGTTTAGACCAGTCGATTCAGAGCGTCAAAACGCTTCGGACAGTATAGGATAGGTCATTTAGAGTCAGCTGGTTTCCAAGATACAGAGAGGCGTCGAAATCAAGCATAATATTTCGACGAAATTTTCGCGATTTTCAAAAAATTTCAATCTCGAATTTCTACTCAAAATCTACCCTAAGGTTTTCAGAGGCGCTAAAGAAGAAGGTCTGAACGATTTTCCGCTGAAAATTCGCGATTTCGTTTTTTGTACTTTTGACCTGTCGACACTAAGTCGTAAATATCTCGAGAACCAAAGCAGATAGCGAACTCTAGTTTGAATTATCGTAATCAGCGGGTCCGATTACATATAGTGTTGGCGTCAAAACAGGGAAAATCGACAATCGACATTTTTGAAATTTTAAAATTTCATCGCCTGAGGTTCAAAAAAATCGCGAAAATTTTAGAATGCCATAACTCCCTCATTTCTCATCCGATCTCCGCGAATCTTGTGCCAAATTAAAGATATCGTCACTAGGATTAAAACGCGTATTCAATGTGCCAGCCTAGGACCAACCGTTTGGCCGCTACGGCTACGCGAATTTTTGCAAAATCGACATTTTCGATTACGAAATTTACGGTCTTCTTGACATAAGTCGGGAAGTAGGCGTCATAGAGCCTTCTGGTTTAGACCAGTCGATTCAGAGCGTCAAAACGCTTCGGACAGTATAGGTTAGGTCATTTAGAGTCAGCTGGTTTCCAAGATACAGAGAGGCGTCGAAATCAAGCATAATATTTCGACGAAATTTTCGCGATTTTCAAAAAATTTCAATCTCGAATTTCTACTCAAAATCTACCCTAAGGTTTTCGGGGGCGCTAAAGAAGAAGGTCTGAACGATTTTCCGCTGAAAATTCGCGATTTCGTTTTTTGTACTTTTGACCTGTCGACAGTTAGTCGTAAATATCTCGAGAACCAAAGCAGATAGCGAACTCTAGTTTGGATTATCGTAATCAGCGGGTCCGATTACATATAGTGTTGGCGTCAAAACAGGGAAAATCGACAATCGACATTTTTGAAATTTTAAAATTTCATCGCCTGAGGTTCAAAAAAATCACGAAAATTTCAGAACGCCATAACTCCCGCATTTCTCATCCGATCTCCGCGAATCTTGTGCCAAATTAAAGATATCGTCACTAGGATTAAAACGCGTATTCAAAGTGCCAGTCTAGGACCAACCGTTTGGCCGCTACGGCTACGCGAATTTTTGCAAAATCGACATTTTCGATTACGAAATTTACGGTCTTCTTGACATAAGTCGGGAAGTAGGCGTCATAGAGCCTTCTGGTTTAGACCAGTCGATTCAGAGCGTCAAAACGCTTCGGACAGTATAGGATAGGTCATTTAGAGTCAGCTGGTTTCCAAGATACAGAGAGGCGTCGAAATCAAGCATAATATTTCGACGAAATTTTCGCGATTTTCAAAAAATTTCAATCTCGAATTTCTACTCAAAATCTACCCTAAGGTTTTCAGTGGCGCTAAAGAAGAAGGTCTGAACGATTTTCCGCTGAAAATTCGCGATTTCGTTTTTTGTACTTTTGACCTGTCGACACTAAGTCGTAAATATCTCGAGAACCAAAGCAGATAGCGAACTCTAGTTTGGATTATCGTAATCAGCGGGTCCGATTACATATAGTGTTGGCGTCAAAACAGGGAAAATCGACAATCGACATTTTTGAAATTTTAAAATTTCATCGCCTGAGGTTCAAAAAAATCGCGAAAATTTTAGAATGCCATAACTCCCTCATTTCTCATCCGATCTCCGCGAATCTTGTGCCAAATTAAAGATATCGTCACTAGGATTAAAACGCGTATTCAATGTGCCAGTCTAGGACCAACCGTTTGGCCGCTACGGCTACGCGAATTTTTGCTAAATCGACATTTTCGATTACGAAATTTACGGTCTTCTTGACATAAGTCGGGAAGTAGGCGTCATAGAGCCTTCTGGTTTAGACCAGTCGATTCAGAGCGTCAAAACGCTTCGGACAGTATAGGATAGGTCATTTAGAGTCAGCTGGTTTCCAAGATACAGAGAGGCGTCGAAATCAAGCATAATATTTCGACGAAATTTTCGCGATTTTCAAAAAATTTCAATCTCGAATTTCTACTCAAAATCTACCCTAAGGTTTTCGGGGGCGCTAAAGAAGAAGGTCTGAACGATTTTCCGCTGAAAATTCGCGATTTCGTTTTTTGTACTTTTGACCTGTCGACAGTTAGTCGTAAATATCTCGAGAACCAAAGCAGATAGCGAACTCTAGTTTGGATTATCGTAATCAGCGGGTCCGATTACATATAGTGTTGGCGTCAAAACAGGGAAAATCGACAATCGACATTTTTGAAATTTTAAAATTTCATCGCCTGAGGTTCAAAAAAATCGCGAAAATTTTAGAATGCCATAACTCCCTCATTTCTCATCCGATCTCCGCGAATCTTGTGCCAAATTAAAGATATCGTCACTAGGATTAAAACGCGTATTCAATGTGCCAGTCTAGGACCAACCGTTTGGCCGCTACGGCTACGCGAATTTTTGCAAAATCGACATTTTCGATTACGAAATTTACTGTCTTCTTGACATAAGTCGGGAAGTAGGCGTCATAGAGCCTTCTGGTTTAGACCAGTCGATTCAGAGCGTCAAAACGCTTCGGACAGTATAGGATAGGTCATTTAGAGTCAGCTGGTTTCCAAGATACAGAGAGGCGTCGAAATCAAGCATAATATTTCGACGAAATTTTCGCGATTTTCAAAAAATTTCAATCTCGAATTTCTACTCAAAATCTACCCTAAGGTTTTCGGGGGTGCTAAAGAAGAAGGTCTGAACGATTTTCCGCTGAAAATTCGCGATTTCGTTTTTTGTACTTTTGACCTATCGACACTAAGTCGTAAATATCTCGAGAACCAAAGCAGATAGCGAACTCTAGTTTGGATTATCGTAATCAGCGGGTCCGATTACATATAGTGTTGGCGTCAAAACAGGGAAAATCGACAATCGACATTTTTGAAATTTTTAAATTTCATCGCCTGAGGTTCAAAAAAATCACGAAAATTTCAGAACGCCATAACTCCCGCATTTCTCATCCGATCTCCGCGAATCTTGTGCCAAATTAAAGATATCGTCACTAGGATTAAAACGCGTATTCAATGTGCCAGTCTAGGACCAACCGTTTGGCCGCTACGGCTACGCGAATTTTTGCAAAATCACATTTTCGATTACGAAATTTACTGTCTTCTTGACATAAGTCGGGAAGTAGGCGTCATAGAGCCTTCTGGTTTAGACCAGTCGATTCAGAGCGTCAAAACGCTTTGGACAGTATAGGATAGGTAATTTAGAGTCAGCTGGTTTCCAAGATACAGAGAGGCGTCGAAATCAAGCATAATATTTCGACGAAATTTTCGCGATTTTCAAAAAATTTCAATCTCGAATTTCTACTCAAAATCTACCCTAAGGTTTTCAGTGGCGCTAAAGAAGAAGGTCTGAACGATTTTCCGCTGAAAATTCGCGATTTCGTTTTTTGTACTTTTGACCTGTCGACACTAAGTCGTAAATATCTCGAGAACCAAAGCAGATAGCGAACTCTAGTTTGGATTATCGTAATCAGCGGGTCCGATTACATATAGTGTTGGCGTCAAAACAGGGAAAATCGACAATCGACATTTTTGAAATTTTAAAATTTCATCGCCTGAGGTTCAAAAAAATCGCGAAAATTTTAGAATGCCATAACTCCCTCATTTCTCATCCGATCTCCGCGAATCTTGTGCCAAATTAAAGATATCGTCACTAGGATTAAAACGCGTATTCAATGTGCCAGTCTAGGACCAACCGTTTGGCCGCTACGGCTACGCGAATTTTTGCTAAATCGACATTTTCGATTACGAAATTTACGGTCTTCTTGACATAAGTCGGGAAGTAGGCGTCATAGAGCCTTCTGGTTTAGACCAGTCGATTCAGAGCGTCAAAACGCTTCGGACAGTATAGGATAGGTCATTTAGAGTCAGCTGGTTTCCAAGATACAGAGAGGCGTCGAAATCAAGCATAATATTTCGACGAAATTTTCGCGATTTTCAAAAAATTTCAATCTCGAATTTCTACTCAAAATCTACCCTAAGGTTTTCGGGGGCGCTAAAGAAGAAGGTCTGAACGATTTTCCGCTGAAAATTCGCGATTTCGTTTTTTGTACTTTTGACCTGTCGACAGTTAGTCGTAAATATCTCGAGAACCAAAGCAGATAGCGAACTCTAGTTTGGATTATCGTAATCAGCGGGTCCGATTACATATAGTGTTGGCGTCAAAACAGGGAAAATCGACAATCGACATTTTTGAAATTTTAAAATTTCATCGCCTGAGGTTCAAAAAAATCGCGAAAATTTTAGAATGCCATAACTCCCTCATTTCTCATCCGATCTCCGCGAATCTTGTGCCAAATTAAAGATATCGTCACTAGGATTAAAACGCGTATTCAATGTGCCAGTCTAGGACCAACCGTTTGGCCGCTACGGCTACGCGAATTTTTGCAAAATCGACATTTTCGATTACGAAATTTACTGTCTTCTTGACATAAGTCGGGAAGTAGGCGTCATAGAGCCTTCTGGTTTAGACCAGTCGATTCAGAGCGTCAAAACGCTTCGGACAGTATAGGATAGGTCATTTAGAGTCAGCTGGTTTCCAAGATACAGAGAGGCGTCGAAATCAAGCATAATATTTCGACGAAATTTTCGCGATTTTCAAAAAATTTCAATCTCGAATTTCTACTCAAAATCTACCCTAAGGTTTTCGGGGGTGCTAAAGAAGAAGGTCTGAACGATTTTCCGCTGAAAATTCGCGATTTCGTTTTTTGTACTTTTGACCTATCGACACTAAGTCGTAAATATCTCGAGAACCAAAGCAGATAGCGAACTCTAGTTTGGATTATCGTAATCAGCGGGTCCGATTACATATAGTGTTGGCGTCAAAACAGGGAAAATCGACAATCGACATTTTTGAAATTTTTAAATTTCATCGCCTGAGGTTCAAAAAAATCACGAAAATTTCAGAACGCCATAACTCCCGCATTTCTCATCCGATCTCCGCGAATCTTGTGCCAAATTAAAGATATCGTCACTAGGATTAAAACGCGTATTCAATGTGCCAGTCTAGGACCAACCGTTTGGCCGCTACGGCTACGCGAATTTTTGCAAAATCACATTTTCGATTACGAAATTTACTGTCTTCTTGACATAAGTCGGGAAGTAGGCGTCATAGAGCCTTCTGGTTTAGACCAGTCGATTCAGAGCGTCAAAACTCTTCGGACAGTATAGGATAGGTAATTTAGAGTCAGCTGGTTTCCAAGATACAGAGAGGCGTCGAAATCAAGCATAATATTTCGACGAAATTTTCGCGATTTTCAAAAAATTTCAATCTCGAATTTCTACTCAAAATCTACCCTAAGGTTTTCAGTGGCGCTAAAGAAGAAGGTCTGAACGATTTTCCGCTGAAAATTCGCGATTTCGTTTTTTGTACTTTTGACCTGTCGACACTAAGTCGTAAATATCTCGAGAACCAAAGCAGATAGCGAACTCTAGTTTGGATTATCGTAATCAGCGGGTCCGATTACATATAGTGTTGGCGTCAAAACAGGGAAAATCGACAATCGACATTTTTGAAATTTTAAAATTTCATCGCCTGAGGTTCAAAAAAATCGCGAAAATTTTAGAATGCCATAACTCCCTCATTTCTCATCCGATCTCCGCGAATCTTGTGCCAAATTAAAGATATCGTCACTAGGATTAAAACGCGTATTCAATGTGCCAGTCTAGGACCAACCGTTTGGCCGCTACGGCTACGCGAATTTTTGCTAAATCGACATTTTCGATTACGAAATTTACGGTCTTCTTGACATAAGTCGGGAAGTAGGCGTCATAGAGCCTTCTGGTTTAGACCAGTCGATTCAGAGCGTCAAAACGCTTCGGACAGTATAGGATAGGTCATTTAGAGTCAGCTGGTTTCCAAGATACAGAGAGGCGTCGAAATCAAGCATAATATTTCGACGAAATTTTCGCGATTTTCAAAAAATTTCAATCTCGAATTTCTACTCAAAATCTACCCTAAGGTTTTCGGGGGTGCTAAAGAAGAAGGTCTGAACGATTTTCCGCTGAAAATTCGCGATTTCGTTTTTTGTACTTTTGACCTATCGACACTAAGTCGTAAATATCTCGAGAACCAAAGCAGATAGCGAACTCTAGTTTGGATTATCGTAATCAGCGGGTCCGATTACATATAGTGTTGGCGTCAAAACAGGGAAAATCGACAATCGACATTTTTGAAATTTTTAAATTTCATCGCCTGAGGTTCAAAAAAATCACGAAAATTTCAGAACGCCATAACTCCCGCATTTCTCATCCGATCTCCGCGAATCTTGTGCCAAATTAAAGATATCGTCACTAGGATTAAAACGCGTATTCAATGTGCCAGTCTAGGACCAACCGTTTGGCCGCTACGGCTACGCGAATTTTTGCAAAATCGACATTTTCGATTACGAAATTTACGGTCTTCTTGACATAAGTCGGGAAGTAGGCGTCATAGAGGCTTCTGGTTTAGACCAGTCGATTCAGAGCGTCAAAACGCTTCGGACAGTATAGGATAGGTCATTTAGAGTCAGCTGGTTTCCAAGATACAGAGAGGCGTCGAAATCAAGCATAATATTTCGACGAAATTTTCGCGATTTTCAAAAAATTTCAATCTCGAATTTCTACTCAAAATCTACCCTAAGGTTTTCGGGGGCGCTAAAGAAGAAGGTCTGAACGATTTTCCGCTGAAAATTCGCGATTTCGTTTTTTGTACTTTTGACCTGTCGACACTTAGTCGTAAATATCTCGAGAACCAAAGCAGATAGCGAACTCTAGTTTGGATTATCGTAATCAGCGGGTCCGATTACATATAGTGTTGGCGTCAAAACAGGGAAAATCGACAATCGACATTTTTGAAATTTTAAAATTTCATCGCCTGAGGTTCAAAAAAATCGCGAAAATTTTAGAATGCCATAACTCCCTCATTTCTCATCCGATCTCCGCGAATCTTGTGCCAAATTAAAGATATCGTCACTAGGATTAAAACGCGTATTCAATGTGCCAGTCTAGGACCAACCGTTTGGCCGCTACGGCTACGCGAATTTTTGCAAAATCGACATTTTCGATTACGAAATTTACTGTCTTCTTGACATAAGTCGGGAAGTAGGCGTCATAGAGCCTTCTGGTTTAGACCAGTCGATTCAGAGCGTCAAAACGCTTCGGACACAGTATAGGATAGGTCATTTAGAGTCAGCTGGTTTCCAAGATACAGAGAGGCGTCGAAATCAAGCATAATATTTCGACGAAATTTTCGCGATTTTCAAAAAATTTCAATCTCGAATTTCTACTCAAAATCTACCCTAAGGTTTTCGGGGGCGCTAAAGAAGAAGGTCTGAACGATTTTCCGCTGAAAATTCGCGATTTCGTTTTTTGTACTTTTGACCTATCGACACTAAGTCGTAAATATCTCGAGAACCAAAGCAGATAGCGAACTCTAGTTTGGATTATCGTAATCAGCGGGTCCGATTACATATAGTGTTGGCGTCAAAACAGGGAAAATCGACAATCGACATTTTTGAAATTTTTAAATTTCATCGCCTGAGGTTCAAAAAAATCACGAAAATTTCAGAACGCCATAATTCCCGCATTTCTCATCCGATCTCCGCGAATCTTGTGCCAAATTATAGATATCGTCACTAGGATTAAAACGCGTATTCAATGTGCCAGTCTAGGACCAACCGTTTGGCCGCTACGGCTACGCGAATTTTTGCAAAATCGACATTTTCGATTACGAAATTTACGGTCTTCTTGACATAAGTCGGGAAGTAGGCGTCATAGAGCCTTCTGGTTTAGACCAGTCGATTCAGAGCGTCAAAACGCTTCGGACAGTATAGGATAGGTCATTTAGAGTCAGCTGGTTTCCAAGATACAGAGAGGCGTCGAAATCAAGCATAATATTTCGACGAAATTTTCGCGATTTTCAAAAAATTTCAATCTCGAATTTCTACTCAAAATCTACCCTAAGGTTTTCGGGGGCGCTAAAGAAGAAGGTCTGAACGATTTTCCGCTGAAAATTCGCGATTTCGTTTTTTGTACTTTTGACCTGTCGACACTTAGTCGTAAATATCTCGAGAACCAAAGCAGATAGCGAACTCTAGTTTGGATTATCGTAATCAGCGGGTCCGATTACATATAGTGTTGGCGTCAAAACAGGGAAAATCGACAATCGACATTTTTGAAATTTTAAAATTTCATCGCCTGAGGTTCAAAAAAATCGCGAAAATTTTAGAATGCCATAACTACCTCATTTCTCATCCGATCTCCGCGAATCTTGTGCCAAATTAAAGATATCGTCACTAGGATTAAAACGCGTATTCAATGTGCCAGTCTAGGACCAACCGTTTGGCCGCTACGGCTACGCGAATTTTTGCAAAATCGACATTTTCGATTACGAAATTTACGGTCTTCTTGACATAAGTCGGGAAGTAGGCGTCATAGAGCCTTCTGGTTTAGACCAGTCGATTCAGAGCGTCAAAACGCTTCGGACAGTATAGGATAGGTCATTTAGAGTCAGCTGGTTTCCAAGATACAGAGAGGCGTCGAAATCAAGCATAATATTTCGACGAAATTTTCGCGATTTTCAAAAAATTTCAATCTCGAATTTCTACTCAAAATCTACCCTAAGGTTTTCGGGGGCGCTAAAGAAGAAGGTCTCAACGATTTTCCGCTGAAAATTCGCGATTTCGTTTTTTGTACTTTTGACCTATCGACACTAAGTCGTAAATATCTCGAGAACCAAAGCAGATAGCGAACTCTAGTTTGGATTATCGTAATCAGCGGGTCCGATTACATATAGTGTTGGCGTCAAAACAGGGAAAATCGACAATCGACATTTTTGAAATTTTTAAATTTCATCGCCTGAGGTTCAAAAAAATCACGAAAATTTCAGAACGCCATAATTCCCGCATTTCTCATCCGATCTCCGCGAATCTTGTGCCAAATTATAGATATCGTCACTAGGATTAAAACGCGTATTCAATGTGCCAGTCTAGGACCAACCGTTTGGCCGCTACGGCTACGCGAATTTTTGCAAAATCGACATTTTCGATTACGAAATTTACGGTCTTCTTGACATAAGTCGGGAAGTAGGCGTCATAGAGCCTTCTGGTTTAGACCAGTCGATTCAGAGCGTCAAAACGCTTCGGACAGTATAGGATAGGTCATTTAGAGTCAGCTGGTTTCCAAGATACAGAGAGGCGTCGAAATCAAGCATAATATTTCGACGAAATTTTCGCGATTTTCAAAAAATTTCAATCTCGAATTTCTACTCAAAATCTACCCTAAGGTTTTCGGGGGCGCTAAAGAAGAAGGTCTGAACGATTTTCCGCTGAAAATTCGCGATTTCGTTTTTTGTACTTTTGACCTATCGACACTAAGTCGTAAATATCTCGAGAACCAAAGCAGATAGCGAACTCTAGTTTGGATTATCGTAATCAGCGGGTCCGATTACATATAGTGTTGGCGTCAAAACAGGGAAAATCGACAATCGACATTTTTGAAATTTTTAAATTTCATCGCCTGAGGTTCAAAAAAATCACGAAAATTTCAGAACGCCATAATTCCCGCATTTCTCATCCGATCTCCGCGAATCTTGTGCCAAATTATAGATATCGTCACTAGGATTAAAACGCGTATTCAATGTGCCAGTCTAGGACCAACCGTTTGGCCGCTACGGCTACGCGAATTTTTGCAAAATCGACATTTTCGATTAC
The DNA here is from genome assembly GCA_935421215.2 of Melolontha melolontha. Taxonomy (NCBI): domain Eukaryota; kingdom Metazoa; phylum Arthropoda; class Insecta; order Coleoptera; family Scarabaeidae; genus Melolontha; species Melolontha melolontha. The sequence continues at coordinate 6,923,244 of OW285239.1, read as the reverse complement.
GAAATTTACGGTCTTCTTGACATAAGTCGGGAAGTAGGCGTCATAGAGCCTTCTGGTTTAGACAAGTCGATTCAGAGCGTCAAAACGCTTCGGACAGTATAGGATAGGTCATTTAGAGTCAGCTGGTTTCCAAGATACAGAGAGGCGTCGAAATCAAGCATAATATTTCGACGAAATTTTCGCGATTTTCAAAAAATTTCAATCTCGAATTTCTACTCAAAATCTACCCTAAGGTTTTCAGGGGCGCTAAAGAAGAAGGTCTGAACGATTTTCCGCTGAAAATTCGCGATTTCGTTTTTTGTACTTTTTACCTGTCGACACTAAGTCGTAAATATCTCGAGAACCAAAGCAGATAGCGAACTCTAGTTTGGATTATCGTAATCAGCGGGTCCGATTACATATAGTGTTGGCGTCAAAACAGGGAAAATCGACAATCGACATTTTTGAAATTTTTAAATTTCATCGCCTGAGGTTCAAAAAAATCACGAAAATTTCAGAACGCCATAACTCCCGCATTTCTCATCCGATCTCCGCGAATCTTGTGCCAAATTAAAGATATCGTCACTAGGATTAAAACGCGTATTCAATGTGCCAGTCTAGGACCAACCGTTTGGCCGCTACGGCTACGCGAATTTTTGCAAAATCGACATTTTCGATTACGAAATTTACGGTCTTCTTGACATAAGTCGGGAAGTAGGCGTCATAGAGCCTTCTGGTTTAGACCAGTCGATTCAGAGCGTCAAAACGCTTCGGACAGTATAGGATAGGTCATTTAGAGTCAGCTGGTTTCCAAGATACAGAGAGGCGTCGAAATCAAGCATAATATTTCGACGAAATTTTCGCGATTTTCAAAAAATTTCAATCTCGAATTTCTACTCAAAATCTACACTAAGGTTTTCAGGGGCGCTAAAGAAGAAGGTCTGAACGATTTTCCGCTGAAAATTCGCGATTTCGTTTTTTGTACTTTTGACCTGTCGACACTAAGTCGTAAATATCTCGAGAACCAAAGCAGATAGCGAACTCTAGTTTGGATTATCGTAATCAGCGGGTCCGATTACATATAGTGTTGGCGTCAAAACAGGGAAAATCGACAATCGACATTTTTGAAATTTTAAAATTTCATCGCCTGAGGTTCAAAAAAATCGCGAAAATTTTAGAATGCCATAACTACCTCATTTCTCATCCGATCTCCGCGAATCTTGTGCCAAATTAAAGATATCGTCACTAGGATTAAAACGCGTATTCAATGTGCCAGTCTAGGACCAACCGTTTGGCCGCTACGGCTACGCGAATTTTTGCAAAATCGACATTTTCGATTACGAAATTTACGGTCTTCTTGACATAAGTCGGGAAGTAGGCGTCATAGAGCCTTCTGGTTTAGACCAGTCGATTCAGAGCGTCAAAACGCTTCGGACAGTATAGGATAGGTCATTTAGAGTCAGCTGGTTTCCAAGATACAGAGAGGCGTCGAAATCAAGCATAATATTTCGACGAAATTTTCGCGATTTTCAAAAAATTTCAATCTCGAATTTCTACTCAAAATCTACCCTAAGGTTTTCGGGGGCGCTAAAGAAGAAGGTCTGAACGATTTTCCGCTGAAAATTCGCGATTTCGATTTTTGTACTTTTGACCTATCGACACTAAGTCGTAAATATCTCGAGAACCAAAGCAGATAGCGAACTCTAGTTTGGATTATCGTAATCAGCGGGTCCGATTACATATAGTGTTGGCGTCAAAACAGGGAAAATCGACAATCGACATTTTTGAAATTTTTAAATTTCATCGCCTGAGGTTCAAAAAAATCACGAAAATTTCAGAACGCCATAACTCCCGCATTTCTCATCCGATCTCCGCGAATCTTGTGCCAAATTAAAGATATCGTCACTAGGATTAAAACGCGTATTCAATGTGCCAGTCTAGGACCAACCGTTTGGCCGCTACGGCTACGCGAATTTTTGCAAAATCGACATTTTCGATTACGAAATTTACGGTCTTCTTGACATAAGTCGGGAAGTAGGCGTCATAGAGCCTTCTGGTTTAGACCAGTCGATTCAGAGCGTCAAAACGCTTCGGACAGTATAGGATAGGTCATTTAGAGTCAGCTGGTTTCCAAGATACAGAGAGGCGTCGAAATCAAGCATAATATTTCGACGAAATTTTCGCGATTTTCAAAAAATTTCAATCTCGAATTTCTACTCAAAATCTACACTAAGGTTTTCAGGGGCGCTAAAGAAGAAGGTCTGAACGATTTTTCGCTGAAAATTCGCGATTTCGTTTTTTGTACTTTTGACCTGTCGACACTAAGTCGTAAATATCTCGAGAACCAAAGCAGATAGCGAACTCTAGTTTGGATTATCGTAATCAGCGGGTCCGATTACATATAGTGTTGGCGTCAAAACAGGGAAAATCGACAATCGACATTTTTGAAATTTTAAAATTTCATCGCCTGAGGTTCAAAAAAATCGCGAAAATTTTAGAATGCCATAACTACCTCATTTCTCATCCGATCTCCGCGAATCTTGTGCCAAATTAAAGATATCGTCACTAGGATTAAAACGCGTATTCAATGTGCCAGTCTAGGACCAACCGTTTGGCCGCTACGGCTACGCGAATTTTTGCAAAATCGACATTTTCGATTACGAAATTTACGGTCTTCTTGACATAAGTCGGGAAGTAGGCGTCATAGAGCCTCCTGGTTTAGACCAGTCGATTCAGAGCGTCAAAACGCTTCGGACAGTATAGGATAGGTCATTTAGAGTCAGCTGGTTTCCAAGATACAGAGAGGCGTCGAAATCAAGCATAATATTTCGACGAAATTTTCGCGATTTTCAAAAAATTTCAATCTCGAATTTCTACTCAAAATCTACCCTAAGGTTTTCGGGGGCGCTAAAGAAGAAGGTCTGAACGATTTTCCGCTGAAAATTCGCGATTTCGTTTTTTGTACTTTTGACCTATCGACACTAAGTCGTAAATATCTCGAGAACCAAAGCAGATAGCGAACTCTAGTTTGGATTATCGTAATCAGCGGGTCCGATTACATATAGTGTTGGCGTCAAAACAGGGAAAATCGACAATCGACATTTTTGAAATTTTTAAATTTCATCGCCTGAGGTTCAAAAAAATCACGAAAATTTCAGAACGCCATAATTCCCGCATTTCTCATCCGATCTCCGCGAATCTTGTGCCAAATTATAGATATCGTCACTAGGATTAAAACGCGTATTCAATGTGCCAGTCTAGGACCAACCGTTTGGCCGCTACGGCTACGCGAATTTTTGCAAAATCGACATTTTCGATTACGAAATTTACTGTCTTCTTGACATAAGTCGGGAAGTAGGCGTCATAGAGCCTTCTGGTTTAGACAAGTCGATTCAGAGCGTCAAAACGCTTCGGACAGTATAGGATAGGTCATTTAGAGTCAGCTGGTTTCCAAGATACAGAGAGGCGTCGAAATCAAGCATAATATTTCGACGAAATTTTCGCGATTTTCAAAAAATTTCAATCTCGAATTTCTACTCAAAATCTACCCTAAGGTTTTCAGGGGCGCTAAAGAAGAAGGTCTGAACGATTTTCCGCTGAAAATTCGCGATTTCGTTTTTTGTACTTTTTACCTGTCGACACTAAGTCGTAAATATCTCGAGAACCAAAGCAGATAGCGAACTCTAGTTTGGATTATCGTAATCAGCGGGTCCGATTACATATAGTGTTGGCGTCAAAACAGGGAAAATCGACAATCGACATTTTTGAAATTTTTAAATTTCATCGCCTGAGGTTCAAAAAAATCACGAAAATTTCAGAACGCCATAACTCCCGCATTTCTCATCCGATCTCCGCGAATCTTGTGCCAAATTAAAGATATCGTCACTAGGATTAAAACGCGTATTCAATGTGCCAGTCTAGGACCAACCGTTTGGCCGCTACGGCTACGCGAATTTTTGCAAAATCGACATTTTCGATTACGAAATTTACGGTCTTCTTGACATAAGTCGGGAAGTAGGCGTCATAGAGCCTTCTGGTTTAGACCAGTCGATTCAGAGCGTCAAAACGCTTCGGACAGTATAGGATAGGTCATTTAGAGTCAGCTGGTTTCCAAGATACAGAGAGGCGTCGAAATCAAGCATAATATTTCGACGAAATTTTCGCGATTTTCAAAAAATTTCAATCTCGAATTTCTACTCAAAATCTACACTAAGGTTTTCAGGGGCGCTAAAGAAGAAGGTCTGAACGATTTTCCGCTGAAAATTCGCGATTTCGTTTTTTGTACTTTTGACCTGTCGACACTAAGTCGTAAATATCTCGAGAACCAAAGCAGATAGCGAACTCTAGTTTGGATTATCGTAATCAGCGGGTCCGATTACATATAGTGTTGGCGTCAAAACAGGGAAAATCGACAATCGACATTTTTGAAATTTTTAAATTTCATCGCCTGAGGTTCAAAAAAATCACGAAAATTTCAGAACGCCATAACTCCCGCATTTCTCATCCGATCTCCGCGAATCTTGTGCCAAATTAAAGATATCGTCACTAGGATTAAAACGCGTATTCAATGTGCCAGTCTAGGACCAACCGTTTGGCCGCTACGGCTACGCGAATTTTTGCAAAATCGACATTTTCTATTACGAAATTTACTGTCTTCTTGACATAAGTCGGGAAGTAGGCGTCATAGAGCCTTCTGGTTTAGACCAGTCGATTCAGAGCGTCAAAACGCTTCGGACAGTATAGGATAGGTCATTTAGAGTCAGCTGGTTTCCAAGATACAGAGAGGCGTCGAAATCAAGCATAATATTTCGACGAAATTTTCGCGATTTTCAAAAAATTTCAATCTCGAATTTCTACTCAAAATCTACCCTAAGGTTTTCAGGGGCGCTAAAGAAGAAGGTCTGAACGATTTTCCGCTGAAAATTCGCGATCTCGTTTTTTGTACTTTTGACCTGTCGACACTAAGTCGTAAATATCTCGAGAACCAAAGCAGATAGCGAACTCTAGTTTGGATTATCGTAATCAGCGGGTCCGATTACATATAGTGTTGGCGTCAAAACAGGGAAAATCGACAATCGACATTTTTGAAATTTTTAAATTTCATCGCCTGAGGTTCAAAAAAATCACGAAAATTTCAGAACGCCATAACTCCCGCATTTCTCATCCGATCTCCGCGAATCTTGTGCCAAATTAAAGATATCGTCACTAGGATTAAAACGCGTATTCAATGTGCCAGTCTAGGACCAACCGTTTGGCCGCTACGGCTACGCGAATTTTTGCAAAATCGACATTTTCGATTACGAAATTTACGGTCTTCTTGACATAAGTCGGGAAGTAGGCGTCATAGAGCCTTCTGGTTTAGACCAGTCGATTCAGAGCGTCAAAACGCTTCGGACAGTATAGGATAGGTCATTTAGAGTCAGCTGGTTTCCAAGATACAGAGAGGCGTCGAAATCAAGCATAATATTTCGACGAAATTTTCGCGATTTTCAAAAAATTTCAATCTCGAATTTCTACTCAAAATCTACCCTAAGGTTTTCAGGGGCGCTAAAGAAGAAGGTCTGAACGATTTTCCGCTGAAAATTCGCGATTTCGTTTTTTGTACTTTTGACCTGTCGACACTAAGTCGTAAATATCTCGAGAACCAAAGCAGATAGCGAACTCTAGTTTGGATTATCGTAATCAGCGGGTCCGATTACATATAGTGTTGGCGTCAAAACAGGGAAAATCGACAATCGACATTTTTGAAATTTTTAAATTTCATCGCCTGAGGTTCAAAAAAATCACGAACATTTCAGAACGCCATAACTCCCGCATTTCTCATCCGATCTCCGCGAATCTTGTGCCAAATTAAATATATCGTCACTAGGATTAAAACGCGTATTCAATGTGCCAGTCTAGGACCAACCGTTTGGCCGCTACGGCTACGCGAATTTTTGCAAAATCGACATTTTCGATTACGAAATTTACGGTCTTCTTGACATAAGTCGGGAAGTAGGCGTCATAGAGCCTTCTGGTTTAGACCAGTCGATTCAGAGCGTCAAAACGCTTCGGACAGTATAGGATAGGTCATTTAGAGTCAGCTGGTTTCCAAGATACAGAGAGGCGTCGAAATCAAGCATAATATTTCGACGAAATTTTCGCGATTTTCAAAAAATTTCAATCTCGAATTTCTACTCAAAATCTACCCTAAGGTTTTCAGGGGCGCTAAAGAAGAAGGTCTGAACGATTTTCCGCTGAAAATTCGCGATCTCGTTTTTTGTACTTTTGACCTGTCGACACTAAGTCGTAAATATCTCGAGAACCAAAGCAGATAGCGAACTCTAGTTTGGATTATCGTAATCAGCGGGTCCGATTACATATAGTGTTGGCGTCAAAACAGGGAAAATCGACAATCGACATTTTTGAAATTTTTAAATTTCATCGCCTGAGGTTCAAAAAAATCACGAAAATTTCAGAACGCCATAACTCCCGCATTTCTCATCCGATCTCCGCGAATCTTGTGCCAAATTAAAGATATCGTCACTAGGATTAAAACGCGTATTCAATGTGCCAGTCTAGGACCAACCGTTTGGCCGCTACGGCTACGCGAATTTTTGCAAAATCGACATTTTCGATTACGAAATTTACGGTCTTCTTGACATAAGTCGGGAAGTAGGCGTCATAGAGCCTTCTGGTTTAGACCAGTCGATTCAGAGCGTCAAAACGCTTCGGACAGTATAGGATAGGTCATTTAGAGTCAGCTGGTTTCCAAGATACAGAGAGGCGTCGAAATCAAGCATAATATTTCGACGAAATTTTCGCGATTTTCAAAAAATTTCAATCTCGAATTTCTACTCAAAATCTACCCTAAGGTTTTCAGGGGCGCTAAAGAAGAAGGTCTGAACGATTTTCCGCTGAAAATTCGCGATCTCGTTTTTTGTACTTTTGACCTGTCGACACTAAGTCGTAAATATCTCGAGAACCAAAGCAGATAGCGAACTCTAGTTTGGATTATCGTAATCAGCGGGTCCGATTACATATAGTGTTGGCGTCAAAACAGGGAAAATCGACAATCGACATTTTTGAAATTTTTAAATTTCATCGCCTGAGGTTCAAAAAAATCACGAAAATTTCAGAACGCCATAACTCCCGCATTTCTCATCCGATCTCCGCGAATCTTGTGCCAAATTAAAGATATCGTCACTAGGATTAAAACGCGTATTCAATGTGCCAGTCTAGGACCAACCGTTTGGCCGCTACGGCTACGCGAATTTTTGCAAAATCGACATTTTCGATTACGAAATTTACGGTCTTCTTGACATAAGTCGGGAAGTAGGCGTCATAGAGCCTTCTGGTTTAGACCAGTCGATTCAGAGCGTCAAAACGCTTCGGACAGTATAGGATAGGTCATTTAGAGTCAGCTGGTTTCCAAGATACAGAGAGGCGTCGAAATCAAGCATAATATTTCGACGAAATTTTCGCGATTTTCAAAAAATTTCAATCTCGAATTTCTACTCAAAATCTACCCTAAGGTTTTCAGGGGCGCTAAAGAAGAAGGTCTGAACGATTTTCCGCTGAAAATTCGCGATTTCGTTTTTTGTACTTTTGACCTGTCGACACTAAGTCGTAAATATCTCGAGAACCAAAGCAGATAGCGAACTCTAGTTTGGATTATCGTAATCAGCGGGTCCGATTACATATAGTGTTGGCGTCAAAACAGGGAAAATCGACAATCGACATTTTTGAAATTTTTAAATTTCATCGCCTGAGGTTCAAAAAAATCACGAACATTTCAGAACGCCATAACTCCCGCATTTCTCATCCGATCTCCGCGAATCTTGTGCCAAATTAAAGATATCGTCACTAGGATTAAAACGCGTATTCAATGTGCCAGTCTAGGACCAACCGTTTGGCCGCTACGGCTACGCGAATTTTTGCAAAATCGACATTTTCGATTACGAAATTTACGGTCTTCTTGACATAAGTCGGGAAGTAGGCGTCATAGAGCCTTCTGGTTTAGACCAGTCGATTCAGAGCGTCAAAACGCTTCGGACAGTATAGGATAGGCCATTTTGAGTCAGCTGGTTTCCAAGATACAGAGAGGCGTCGAAATCAAGCATAATATTTCGACGAAATTTTCGCGATTTTCAAAAAATTTCAATCTCGAATTTCTACTCAAAATCTACCCTAAGGTTTTCAGGGGCGCTAAAGAAGAAGGTCTGAACGATTTTCCGCTGAAAATTCGCGATTTCGTTTTTTGTACTTTTGACCTGTCGACACTAAGTCGTAAATATCTCGAGAACCAAAGCAGATAGCGAACTCTAGTTTGGATTATCGTAATCAGCGGGTCCGATTACATATAGTGTTGGCGTCAAAACAGGGAAAATCGACAATCGACATTTTTGAAATTTTTAAATTTCATCGCCTGAGGTTCAAAAAAATCACGAAAATTTCAGAACGCCATAACTCCCGCATTTCTCATCCGATCTCCGCGAATCTTGTGCCAAATTAAAGATATCGTCACTAGGATTAAAACGCGTATTCAATGTGCCAGTCTAGGACCAACCGTTTGGCCGCTACGGCTACGCGAATTTTTGCAAAATCGACATTTTCGATTACGAAATTTACGGTCTTCTTGACATAAGTCGGGAAGTAGGCGTCATAGAGCCTTCTGGTTTAGACCAGTCGATTCAGAGCGTCAAAACGCTTCGGACAGTATAGGATAGGTCATTTAGAGTCAGCTGGTTTCCAAGATACAGAGAGGCGTCGAAATCAAGCATAATATTTCGACGAAATTTTCGCGATTTTCAAAAAATTTCAATCTCGAATTTCTACTCAAAATCTACCCTAAGGTTTTCAGGGGCGCTAAAGAAGAAGGTCTGAACGATTTTCCGCTGAAAATTCGCGATTTCGTTTTTTGTACTTTTGACCTGTCGACACTAAGTCGTAAATATCTCGAGAACCAAAGCAGATAGCGAACTCTAGTTTGGATTATCGTAATCAGCGGGTCCGATTACATATAGTGTTGGCGTCAAAACAGGGAAAATCGACAATCGACATTTTTGAAATTTTTAAATTTCATCGCCTGAGGTTCAAAAAAATCACGAACATTTCAGAACGCCATAACTCCCGCATTTCTCATCCGATCTCCGCGAATCTTGTGCCAAATTAAAGATATCGTCACTAGGATTAAAACGCGTATTCAATGTGCCAGTCTAGGACCAACCGTTTGGCCGCTACGGCTACGCGAATTTTTGCAAAATCGACATTTTCGATTACGAAATTTACGGTCTTCTTGACATAAGTCGGGAAGTAGGCGTCATAGAGCCTTCTGGTTTAGACCAGTCGATTCAGAGCGTCAAAACGCTTCGGACAGTATAGGATAGGCCATTTTGAGTCAGCTGGTTTCCAAGATACAGAGAGGCGTCGAAATCAAGCATAATATTTCGACGAAATTTTCGCGATTTTCAAAAAATTTCAATCTCGAATTTCTACTCAAAATCTACCCTAAGGTTTTCAGGGGCGCTAAAGAAGAAGGTCTGAACGATTTTCCGCTGAAAATTCGCGATTTCGTTTTTTGTACTTTTGACCTGTCGACACTAAGTCGTAAATATCTCGAGAACCAAAGCAGATAGCGAACTCTAGTTTGGATTATCGTAATCAGCGGGTCCGATTACATATAGTGTTGGCGTCAAAACAGGGAAAATCGACAATCGACATTTTTGAAATTTTTAAATTTCATCGCCTGAGGTTCAAAAAAATCACGAAAATTTCAGAACGCCATAACTCCCGCATTTCTCATCCGATCTCCGCGAATCTTGTGCCAAATTAAAGATATCGTCACTAGGATTAAAACGCGTATTCAATGTGCCAGTCTAGGACCAACCGTTTGGCCGCTACGGCTACGCGAATTTTTGCAAAATCGACATTTTCGATTACGAAATTTACGGTCTTCTTGACATAAGTCGGGAAGTAGGCGTCATAGAGCCTTCTGGTTTAGACCAGTCGATTCAGAGCGTCAAAACGCTTCGGACAGTATAGGATAGGTCATTTAGAGTCAGCTGGTTTCCAAGATACAGAGAGGCGTCGAAATCAAGCATAATATTTCGACGAAATTTTCGCGATTTTCAAAAAATTTCAATCTCGAATTTCTACTCAAAATCTACCCTAAGGTTTTCAGGGGCGCTAAAGAAGAAGGTCTGAACGATTTTCCGCTGAAAATTCGCGATCTCGTTTTTTGTACTTTTGACCTGTCGACACTAAGTCGTAAATATCTCGAGAACCAAAGCAGATAGCGAACTCTAGTTTGGATTATCGTAATCAGCGGGTCCGATTACATATAGTGTTGGCGTCAAAACAGGGAAAATCGACAATCGACATTTTTGAAATTTTTAAATTTCATCGCCTGAGGTTCAAAAAAATCACGAAAATTTCAGAACGCCATAACTCCCGCATTTCTCATCCGATCTCCGCGAATCTTGTGCCAAATTAAAGATATCGTCACTAGGATTAAAACGCGTATTCAATGTGCCAGTCTAGGACCAACCGTTTGGCCGCTACGGCTACGCGAATTTTTGCAAAATCGACATTTTCGATTACGAAATTTACGGTCTTCTTGACATAAGTCGGGAAGTAGGCGTCATAGAGCCTTCTGGTTTAGACCAGTCGATTCAGAGCGTCAAAACGCTTCGGACAGTATAGGATAGGTCATTTAGAGTCAGCTGGTTTCCAAGATACAGAGAGGCGTCGAAATCAAGCATAATATTTCGACGAAATTTTCGCGATTTTCAAAAAATTTCAATCTCGAATTTCTACTCAAAATCTACCCTAAGGTTTTCAGGGGCGCTAAAGAAGAAGGTCTGAACGATTTTCCGCTGAAAATTCGCGATTTCGTTTTTTGTACTTTTGACCTGTCGACACTAAGTCGTAAATATCTCGAGAACCAAAGCAGATAGCGAACTCTAGTTTGGATTATCGTAATCAGCGGGTCCGATTACATATAGTGTTGGCGTCAAAACAGGGAAAATCGACAATCGACATTTTTGAAATTTTTAAATTTCATCGCCTGAGGTTCAAAAAAATCACGAACATTTCAGAACGCCATAACTCCCGCATTTCTCATCCGATCTCCGCGAATCTTGTGCCAAATTAAAGATATCGTCACTAGGATTAAAACGCGTATTCAATGTGCCAGTCTAGGACCAACCGTTTGGCCGCTACGGCTACGCGAATTTTTGCAAAATCGACATTTTCGATTACGAAATTTACGGTCTTCTTGACATAAGTCGGGAAGTAGGCGTCATAGAGCCTTCTGGTTTAGACCAGTCGATTCAGAGCGTCAAAACGCTTCGGACAGTATAGGATAGGCCATTTTGAGTCAGCTGGTTTCCAAGATACAGAGAGGCGTCGAAATCAAGCATAATATTTCGACGAAATTTTCGCGATTTTCAAAAAATTTCAATCTCGAATTTCTACTCAAAATCTACCCTAAGGTTTTCAGGGGCGCTAAAGAAGAAGGTCTGAACGATTTTCCGCTGAAAATTCGCGATTTCGTTTTTTGTACTTTTGACCTGTCGACACTAAGTCGTAAATATCTCGAGAACCAAAGCAGATAGCGAACTCTAGTTTGGATTATCGTAATCAGCGGGTCCGATTACATATAGTGTTGGCGTCAAAACAGGGAAAATCGACAATCGACATTTTTGAAATTTTTAAATTTCATCGCCTGAGGTTCAAAAAAATCACGAAAATTTCAGAACGCCATAACTCCCGCATTTCTCATCCGATCTCCGCGAATCTTGTGCCAAATTAAAGATATCGTCACTAGGATTAAAACGCGTATTCAATGTGCCAGTCTAGGACCAACCGTTTGGCCGCTACGGCTACGCGAATTTTTGCAAAATCGACATTTTCGATTACGAAATTTACGGTCTTCTTGACATAAGTCGGGAAGTAGGCGTCATAGAGCCTTCTGGTTTAGACCAGTCGATTCAGAGCGTCAAAACGCTTCGGACAGTATAGGATAGGTCATTTAGAGTCAGCTGGTTTCCAAGATACAGAGAGGCGTCGAAATCAAGCATAATATTTCGACGAAATTTTCGCGATTTTCAAAAAATTTCAATCTCGAATTTCTACTCAAAATCTACCCTAAGGTTTTCAGGGGCGCTAAAGAAGAAGGTCTGAACGATTTTCCGCTGAAAATTCGCGATTTCGTTTTTTGTACTTTTGACCTGTCGACACTAAGTCGTAAATATCTCGAGAACCAAAGCAGATAGCGAACTCTAGTTTGGATTATCGTAATCAGCGGGTCCGATTACATATAGTGTTGGCGTCAAAACAGGGAAAATCGACAATCGACATTTTTGAAATTTTTAAATTTCATCGCCTGAGGTTCAAAAAAATCACGAACATTTCAGAACGCCATAACTCCCGCATTTCTCATCCGATCTCCGCGAATCTTGTGCCAAATTAAAGATATCGTCACTAGGATTAAAACGCGTATTCAATGTGCCAGTCTAGGACCAACCGTTTGGCCGCTACGGCTACGCGAATTTTTGCAAAATCGACATTTTCGATTACGAAATTTACGGTCTTCTTGACATAAGTCGGGAAGTAGGCGTCATAGAGCCTTCTGGTTTAGACCAGTCGATTCAGAGCGTCAAAACGCTTCGGACAGTATAGGATAGGCCATTTTGAGTCAGCTGGTTTCCAAGATACAGAGAGGCGTCGAAATCAAGCATAATATTTCGACGAAATTTTCGCGATTTTCAAAAAATTTCAATCTCGAATTTCTACTCAAAATCTACCCTAAGGTTTTCAGGGGCGCTAAAGAAGAAGGTCTGAACGATTTTCCGCTGAAAATTCGCGATTTCGTTTTTTGTACTTTTGACCTGTCGACACTAAGTCGTAAATATCTCGAGAACCAAAGCAGATAGCGAACTCTAGTTTGGATTATCGTAATCAGCGGGTCCGATTACATATAGTGTTGGCGTCAAAACAGGGAAAATCGACAATCGACATTTTTGAAATTTTTAAATTTCATCGCCTGAGGTTCAAAAAAATCACGAAAATTTCAGAACGCCATAACTCCCGCATTTCTCATCCGATCTCCGCGAATCTTGTGCCAAATTAAAGATATCGTCACTAGGATTAAAACGCGTATTCAATGTGCCAGTCTAGGACCAACCGTTTGGCCGCTACGGCTACGCGAATTTTTGCAAAATCGACATTTTCGATTACGAAATTTACGGTCTTCTTGACATAAGTCGGGAAGTAGGCGTCATAGAGCCTTCTGCTTTAGACCAGTCGATTCAGAGCGTCAAAACGCTTCGGACAGTATAGGATAGGTCATTTAGAGTCAGCTGGTTTCCAAGATACAGAGAGGCGTCGAAATCAAGCATAATATTTCGACGAAATTTTCGCGATTTTCAAAAAATTTCAATCTCGAATTTCTACTCAAAATCTACCCTAAGGTTTTCAGGGGCGCTAAAGAAGAAGGTCTGAACGATTTTCCGCTGAAAATTCGCGATTTCGTTTTTTGTACTTTTGACCTGTCGACACTAAGTCGTAAATATCTCGAGAACCAAAGCAGATAGCGAACTCTAGTTTGGATTATCGTAATCAGCGGGTCCAATTACATATAGTGTTGGCGTCAAAACAGGGAAAATCGACAATCGACATTTTTGAAATTTTAAAATTTCATCGCCTGAGGTTCAAAAAAATCGCGAAAATTTTAGAATGCCATAACTCCCTCATTTCTCATCCGATCTCCGCGAATCTTGTGCCAAATTAAAGATATCGTCACTAGGATTAAAACGCGTATTCAATGTGCCAGTCTAGGACCAACCGTTTGGCCGCTACGGCTACGCGAATTTTTGCAAAATCGACATTTTCGATTACGAAATTTACGGTCTTCTTGACATAAGTCGGGAAGTAGGCGTCATAGAGCCTTCTGGTTTAGACCAGTCGATTCAGAGCGTCAAAACGCTTCGGACAGTATAGGATAGGTCATTTAGAGTCAGCTGGTTTCCAAGATACAGAGAGGCGTCGAAATCAAGCATAATATTTCGACGAAATTTTCGCGATTTTCAAAAAATTTCAATCTCGAATTTCTACTCAAAATCTACCCTAAGGTTTTCGGGGGCGCTAAAGAAGAAGGTCTGAACGATTTTCCGCTGAAAATTCGCGATTTCGTTTTTTGTACTTTTGACCTGTCGACACTTAGTCGTAAATATCTCGAGAACCAAAGCAGATAGCGAACTCTAGTTTGGATTATCGTAATCAGCGGGTCCGATTACATATAGTGTTGGCGTCAAAACAGGGAAAATCGACAATCGACATTTTTGAAATTTTAAAATTTCATCGCCTGAGGTTCAAAAAAATCGCGAAAATTTTAGAATGCCATAACTACCTCATTTCTCATCCGATCTCCGCGAATCTTGTGCCAAATTAAAGATATCGTCACTAGGATTAAAACGCGTATTCAATGTGCCAGTCTAGGACCAACCGTTTGGCCGCTACGGCTACGCGAATTTTTGCAAAATCGACATTTTCGATTACGAAATTTACGGTCTTCTTGACATAAGTCGGGAAGTAGGCGTCATAGAGCCTTCTGGTTTAGACCAGTCGATTCAGAGCGTCAAAACGCTTCGGACAGTATAGGATAGGTCATTTAGAGTCAGCTGGTTTCCAAGATACAGAGAGGCGTCGAAATCAAGCATAATATTTCGACGAAATTTTCGCGATTTTCAAAAAATTTCAATCTCGAATTTCTACTCAAAATCTACCCTAAGGTTTTCGGGGGCGCTAAAGAAGAAGGTGTGAACGATTTTCCGCTGAAAATTCGCGATTTCGTTTTTTGTACTTTTGACCTATCGACACTAAGTCGTAAATATCTCGAGAACCAAAGCAGATAGCGAACTCTAGTTTGGATTATCGTAATCAGCGGGTCCGATTACATATAGTGTTGGCGTCAAAACAGGGAAAATCGACAATCGACATTTTTGAAATTTTTAAATTTCATCGCCTGAGGTTAAAAAAAATCACGAAAATTTCAGAACGCCATAACTCCCGCATTTCTCATCCGATCTCCGCGAATCTTGTGCCAAATTAAAGATATCGTCACTAGGATTAAAACGCGTATTCAATGTGCCAGTCTAGGACCAACCGTTTGGCCGCTACGGCTACGCGAATTTTTGCAAAATCGACATTTTCGATTACGAAATTTACGGTCTTCTTGACATAAGTCGGGAAGTAGGCGTCATAGAGCCTTCTGGTTTAGACCAGTCGATTCAGAGCGTCAAAACGCTTCGGACAGTATAGGATAGGCCATTTTGAGTCAGCTGGTTTCCAAGATACAGAGAGGCGTCGAAATCAAGCATAATATTTCGACGAAATTTTCGCGATTTTCAAAAAATTTCAATCTCGAATTTCTACTCAAAATCTACCCTAAGGTTTTCAGGGGCGCTAAAGAAGAAGGTCTGAACGATTTTCCGCTGAAAATTCGCGATTTCGTTTTTTGTACTTTTGACCTGTCGACACTAAGTCGTAAATATCTCGAGAACCAAAGCAGATAGCGAACTCTAGTTTGGATTATCGTAATCAGCGGGTCCGATTACATATAGTGTTGGCGTCAAAACAGGGAAAATCGACAATCGACATTTTTGAAATTTTTAAATTTCATCGCCTGAGGTTCAAAAAAATCACGAAAATTTCAGAACGCCATAACTCCCGCATTTCTCATCCGATCTCCGCGAATCTTGTGCCAAATTAAAGATATCGTCACTAGGATTAAAACGCGTATTCAATGTGCCAGTCTAGGACCAACCGTTTGGCCGCTACGGCTACGCGAATTTTTGCAAAATCGACATTTTCGATTACGAAATTTACGGTCTTCTTGACATAAGTCGGGAAGTAGGCGTCATAGAGCCTTCTGGTTTAGACCAGTCGATTCAGAGCGTCAAAACGCTTCGGACAGTATAGGATAGGTCATTTAGAGTCAGCTGGTTTCCAAGATACAGAGAGGCGTCGAAATCAAGCATAATATTTCGACGAAATTTTCGCGATTTTCAAAAAATTTCAATCTCGAATTTCTACTCAAAATCTACCCTAAGGTTTTCAGGGGCGCTAAAGAAGAAGGTCTGAACGATTTTCCGCTGAAAATTCGCGATTTCGTTTTTTGTACTTTTGACCTGTCGACACTAAGTCGTAAATATCTCGAGAACCAAAGCAGATAGCGAACTCTAGTTTGGATTATCGTAATCAGCGGGTCCGATTACATATAGTGTTGGCGTCAAAACAGGGAAAATCGACAATCGACATTTTTGAAATTTTTAAATTTCATCGCCTGAGGTTCAAAAAAATCACGAAAATTTCAGAACGCCATAACTCCTGCATTTCTCATCCGATCTCCGCGAATCTTGTGCCAAATTAAAGATATCGTCACTAGGATTAAAACGCGTATTCAATGTGCCAGTCTAGGACCAACCGTTTGGCCGCTACGGCTACGCGAATTTTTGCAAAATCGACATTTTCGATTACGAAATTTACGGTCTTCTTGACATAAGTCGGGAAGTAGGCGTCATAGAGCCTTCTGGTTTAGACCAGTCGATTCAGAGCGTCAAAACGCTTCGGACAGTATAGGATAGGTCATTTAGAGTCAGCTGGTTTCCAAGATACAGAGAGGCGTCGAAATCAAGCATAATATTTCGACGAAATTTTCGCGATTTTCAAAAAATTTCAATCTCGAATTTCTACTCAAAATCTACCCTAAGGTTTTCAGGGGCGCTAAAGAAGAAGGTCTGAACGATTTTCCGCTGAAAATTCGCGATTTCGTTTTTTGTACTTTTGACCTGTCGACACTAAGTCGTAAATATCTCGAGAACCAAAGCAGATAGCGAACTCTAGTTTGGATTATCGTAATCAGCGGGTCCGATTACATATAGTGTTGGCGTCAAAACAGGGAAAATCGACAATCGACATTTTTGAAATTTTTAAATTTCATCGCCTGAGGTTCAAAAAAATCACGAACATTTCAGAACGCCATAACTCCCGCATTTCTCATCCGATCTCCGCGAATCTTGTGCCAAATTAAAGATATCGTCACTAGGATTAAAACGCGTATTCAATGTGCCAGTCTAGGACCAACCGTTTGGCCGCTACGGCTACGCGAATTTTTGCAAAATCGACATTTTCGATTACGAAATTTACGGTCTTCTTGACATAAGTCGGGAAGTAGGCGTCATAGAGCCTTCTGGTTTAGACCAGTCGATTCAGAGCGTCAAAACGCTTCGGACAGTATAGGATAGGCCATTTTGAGTCAGCTGGTTTCCAAGATACAGAGAGGCGTCGAAATCAAGCATAATATTTCGACGAAATTTTCGCGATTTTCAAAAAATTTCAATCTCGAATTTCTACTCAAAATCTACCCTAAGGTTTTCAGGGGCGCTAAAGAAGAAGGTCTGAACGATTTTCCGCTGAAAATTCGCGATTTCGTTTTTTGTACTTTTGACCTGTCGACACTAAGTCGTAAATATCTCGAGAACCAAAGCAGATAGCGAACTCTAGTTTGGATTATCGTAATCAGCGGGTCCGATTACATATAGTGTTGGCGTCAAAACAGGGAAAATCGACAATCGACATTTTTGAAATTTTTAAATTTCATCGCCTGAGGTTCAAAAAAATCACGAAAATTTCAGAACGCCATAACTCCCGCATTTCTCATCCGATCTCCGCGAATCTTGTGCCAAATTAAAGATATCGTCACTAGGATTAAAACGCGTATTCAATGTGCCAGTCTAGGACCAACCGTTTGGCCGCTACGGCTACGCGAATTTTTGCAAAATCGACATTTTCGATTACGAAATTTACGGTCTTCTTGACATAAGTCGGGAAGTAGGCGTCATAGAGCCTTCTGCTTTAGACCAGTCGATTCAGAGCGTCAAAACGCTTCGGACAGTATAGGATAGGTCATTTAGAGTCAGCTGGTTTCCAAGATACAGAGAGGCGTCGAAATCAAGCATAATATTTCGACGAAATTTTCGCGATTTTCAAAAAATTTCAATCTCGAATTTCTACTCAAAATCTACCCTAAGGTTTTCAGGGGCGCTAAAGAAGAAGGTCTGAACGATTTTCCGCTGAAAATTCGCGATTTCGTTTTTTGTACTTTTGACCTGTCGACACTAAGTCGTAAATATCTCGAGAACCAAAGCAGATAGCGAACTCTAGTTTGGATTATCGTAATCAGCGGGTCCGATTACATATAGTGTTGGCGTCAAAACAGGGAAAATCGACAATCGACATTTTTGAAATTTTTAAATTTCATCGCCTGAGGTTCAAAAAAATCACGAAAATTTCAGAACGCCATAACTCCTGCATTTCTCATCCGATCTCCGCGAATCTTGTGCCAAATTAAAGATATCGTCACTAGGATTAAAACGCGTATTCAATGTGCCAGTCTTGGACCAACCGTTTGGCTGCT
This sequence comes from Melolontha melolontha, assembly GCA_935421215.2. Taxonomy (NCBI): domain Eukaryota; kingdom Metazoa; phylum Arthropoda; class Insecta; order Coleoptera; family Scarabaeidae; genus Melolontha; species Melolontha melolontha. Next base: position 6,904,805 of record OW285239.1, on the reverse strand, counting down.
ACGGCTACGCGAATTTTTGCAAAATCGACATTTTCGATTACGAAATTTACGGTCTTCTTGACATAAGTCGGGAAGTAGGCGTCATAGAGCCTTCTGGTTTAGACCAGTCGATTCAGAGCGTCAAAACGCTTCGGACAGTATAGGATAGGTCATTTAGAGTCAGCTGGTTTCCAAGATACAGAGAGGCGTCGAAATCAAGCATAATATTTCGACGAAATTTTCGCGATTTTCAAAAAATTTCAATCTCGAATTTCTACTCAAAATCTACCCTAAGGTTTTCAGGGGCGCTAAAGAAGAAGGTCTGAACGATTTTCCGCTGAAAATTCGCGATTTCGTTTTTTGTACTTTTTACCTGTCGACACTAAGTCGTAAATATCTCGAGAACCAAAGCAGATAGCGAACTCTAGTTTGGATTATCGTAATCAGCGGGTCCAATTACATATAGTGTTGGCGTCAAAACAGGGAAAATCGACAATCGACATTTTTGAAATTTTAAAATTTCATCGCCTGAGGTTCAAAAAAATCGCGAAAATTTTAGAATGCCATAACTCCCTCATTTCTCATCCGATCTCCGCGAATCTTGTGCCAAATTAAAGATATCGTCACTAGGATTAAAACGCGTATTCAATGTGCCAGTCTAGGACCAACCGTTTGGCCGCTACGGCTACGCGAATTTTTGCAAAATCGACATTTTCGATTACGAAATTTACGGTCTTCTTGACATAAGTCGGGAAGTAGGCGTCATAGAGCCTTCTGGTTTAGACCAGTCGATTCAGAGCGTCAAAACGCTTCGGACAGTATAGGATAGGTCATTTAGAGTCAGCTGGTTTCCAAGATACAGAGAGGCGTCGAAATCAAGCATAATATTTCGACGAAATTTTCGCGATTTTCAAAAAATTTCAATCTCGAATTTCTACTCAAAATCTACCCTAAGGTTTTCAGGGGCGCTAAAGAAGAAGGTCTGAACGATTTTCCGCTGAAAATTCGCGATTTCGTTTTTTGTACTTTTTACCTGTCGACACTAAGTCGTAAATATCTCGAGAACCAAAGCAGATAGCGAACTCTAGTTTGGATTATCGTAATCAGCGGGTCCAATTACATATAGTGTTGGCGTCAAAACAGGGAAAATCGACAATCGACATTTTTGAAATTTTAAAATTTCATCGCCTGAGGTTCAAAAAAATCGCGAAAATTTTAGAATGCCATAACTCCCTCATTTCTCATCCGATCTCCGCGAATCTTGTGCCAAATTAAAGATATCGTCACTAGGATTAAAACGCGTATTCAATGTGCCAGTCTAGGACCAACCGTTTGGCCGCTACGGCTACGCGAATTTTTGCAAAATCGACATTTTCGATTACGAAATTTACGGTCTTCTTGACATAAGTCGGGAAGTAGGCGTCATAGAGCCTTCTGGTTTAGACCAGTCGATTCAGAGCGTCAAAACGCTTCGGACAGTATAGGATAGGTCATTTAGAGTCAGCTGGTTTCCAAGATACAGAGAGGCGTCGAAATCAAGCATAATATTTCGACGAAATTTTCGCGATTTTCAAAAAATTTCAATCTCGAATTTCTACTCAAAATCTACCCTAAGGTTTTCGGGGGCGCTAAAGAAGAAGGTCTGAACGATTTTCCGCTGAAAATTCGCGATTTCGTTTTTTGTACTTTTGACCTGTCGACACTTAGTCGTAAATATCTCGAGAACCAAAGCAGATAGCGAACTCTAGTTTGGATTATCGTAATCAGCGGGTCCGATTACATATAGTGTTGGCGTCAAAACAGGGAAAATCGACAATCGACATTTTTGAAATTTTAAAATTTCATCGCCTGAGGTTCAAAAAAATCGCGAAAATTTTAGAATGCCATAACTACCTCATTTCTCATCCGATCTCCGCGAATCTTGTGCCAAATTAAAGATATCGTCACTAGGATTAAAACGCGTATTCAATGTGCCAGTCTAGGACCAACCGTTTGGCCGCTACGGCTACGCGAATTTTTGCAAAATCGACATTTTCGATTACGAAATTTACGGTCTTCTTGACATAAGTCGGGAAGTAGGCGTCATAGAGCCTTCTGGTTTAGACCAGTCGATTCAGAGCGTCAAAACGCTTCGGACAGTATAGGATAGGTCATTTAGAGTCAGCTGGTTTCCAAGATACAGAGAGGCGTCGAAATCAAGCATAATATTTCGACGAAATTTTCGCGATTTTCAAAAAATTTCAATCTCGAATTTCTACTCAAAATCTACCCTAAGGTTTTCGGGGGCGCTAAAGAAGAAGGTGTGAACGATTTTCCGCTGAAAATTCGCGATTTCGTTTTTTGTACTTTTGACCTATCGACACTAAGTCGTAAATATCTCGAGAACCAAAGCAGATAGCGAACTCTAGTTTGGATTATCGTAATCAGCGGGTCCGATTACATATAGTGTTGGCGTCAAAACAGGGAAAATCGACAATCGACATTTTTGAAATTTTTAAATTTCATCGCCTGAGGTTAAAAAAAATCACGAAAATTTCAGAACGCCATAACTCCCGCATTTCTCATCCGATCTCCGCGAATCTTGTGCCAAATTAAAGATATCGTCACTAGGATTAAAACGCGTATTCAATGTGCCAGTCTAGGACCAACCGTTTGGCCGCTACGGCTACGCGAATTTTTGCAAAATCGACATTTTCGATTACGAAATTTACGGTCTTCTTGACATAAGTCGGGAAGTAGGCGTCATAGAGCCTTCTGGTTTAGACCAGTCGATTCAGAGCGTCAAAACGCTTCGGACAGTATAGGATAGGCCATTTTGAGTCAGCTGGTTTCCAAGATACAGAGAGGCGTCGAAATCAAGCATAATATTTCGACGAAATTTTCGCGATTTTCAAAAAATTTCAATCTCGAATTTCTACTCAAAATCTACCCTAAGGTTTTCAGGGGCGCTAAAGAAGAAGGTCTGAACGATTTTCCGCTGAAAATTCGCGATTTCGTTTTTTGTACTTTTGACCTGTCGACACTAAGTCGTAAATATCTCGAGAACCAAAGCAGATAGCGAACTCTAGTTTGGATTATCGTAATCAGCGGGTCCGATTACATATAGTGTTGGCGTCAAAACAGGGAAAATCGACAATCGACATTTTTGAAATTTTTTAATTTCATCGCCTGAGGTTCAAAAAAATCACGAAAATTTCAGAACGCCATAACTCCCGCATTTCTCATCCGATCTCCGCGAATCTTGTGCCAAATTAAAGATATCGTCACTAGGATTAAAACGCGTATTCAATGTGCCAGTCTAGGACCAACCGTTTGGCCGCTACGGCTACGCGAATTTTTGCAAAATCGACATTTTCGATTACGAAATTTACGGTCTTCTTGACATAAGTCGGGAAGTAGGCGTCATAGAGCCTTCTGGTTTAGACCAGTCGATTCAGAGCGTCAAAACGCTTCGGACAGTATAGGATAGGTCATTTAGAGTCAGCTGGTTTCCAAGATACAGAGAGGCGTCGAAATCAAGCATAATATTTCGACGAAATTTTCGCGATTTTCAAAAAATTTCAATCTCGAATTTCTACTCAAAATCTACCCTAAGGTTTTCAGGGGCGCTAAAGAAGAAGGTCTGAACGATTTTCCGCTGAAAATTCGCGATTTCGTTTTTTGTACTTTTGACCTGTCGACACTAAGTCGTAAATATCTCGAGAACCAAAGCAGATAGCGAACTCTAGTTTGGATTATCGTAATCAGCGGGTCCGATTACATATAGTGTTGGCGTCAAAACAGGGAAAATCGACAATCGACATTTTTGAAATTTTTAAATTTCATCGCCTGAGGTTCAAAAAAATCACGAAAATTTCAGAACGCCATAACTCCTGCATTTCTCATCCGATCTCCGCGAATCTTGTGCCAAATTAAAGATATCGTCACTAGGATTAAAACGCGTATTCAATGTGCCAGTCTAGGACCAACCGTTTGGCCGCTACGGCTACGCGAATTTTTGCAAAATCGACATTTTCGATTACGAAATTTACGGTCTTCTTGACATAAGTCGGGAAGTAGGCGTCATAGAGCCTTCTGGTTTAGACCAGTCGATTCAGAGCGTCAAAACGCTTCGGACAGTATAGGATAGGTCATTTAGAGTCAGCTGGTTTCCAAGATACAGAGAGGCGTCGAAATCAAGCATAATATTTCGACGAAATTTTCGCGATTTTCAAAAAATTTCAATCTCGAATTTCTACTCAAAATCTACCCTAAGGTTTTCGGGGGCGCTAAAGAAGAAGGTCTGAACGATTTTCCGCTGAAAATTCGCGATTTCGTTTTTTGTACTTTTGACCTGTCGACACTTAGTCGTAAATATCTCGAGAACCAAAGCAGATAGCGAACTCTAGTTTGGATTATCGTAATCAGCGGGTCCGATTACATATAGTGTTGGCGTCAAAACAGGGAAAATCGACAATCGACATTTTTGAAATTTTAAAATTTCATCGCCTGAGGTTCAAAAAAATCGCGAAAATTTTAGAATGCCATAACTACCTCATTTCTCATCCGATCTCCGCGAATCTTGTGCCAAATTAAAGATATCGTCACTAGGATTAAAACGCGTATTCAATATGCCAGTCTAGGACCAACCGTTTGGCCGCTACGGCTACGCGAATTTTTGCAAAATCGACATTTTCGATTACGAAATTTACGGTCTTCTTGACATAAGTCGGGAAGTAGGCGTCATAGAGCCTTCTGGTTTAGACCAGTCGATTCAGAGCGTCAAAACGCTTCGGACAGTATAGGATAGGTCATTTAGAGTCAGCTGGTTTCCAAGATACAGAGAGGCGTCGAAATCAAGCATAATATTTCGACGAAATTTTCGCGATTTTCAAAAAATTTCAATCTCGAATTTCTACTCAAAATCTACCCTAAGGTTTTCGGGGGCGCTAAAGAAGAAGGTGTGAACGATTTTCCGCTGAAAATTCGCGATTTCGTTTTTTGTACTTTTGACCTATCGACACTAAGTCGTAAATATCTCGAGAACCAAAGCAGATAGCGAACTCTAGTTTGGATTATCGTAATCAGCGGGTCCGATTACATATAGTGTTGGCGTCAAAACAGGGAAAATCGACAATCGACATTTTTGAAATTTTTAAATTTCATCGCCTGAGGTTAAAAAAAATCACGAAAATTTCAGAACGCCATAACTCCCGCATTTCTCATCCGATCTCCGCGAATCTTGTGCCAAATTAAAGATATCGTCACTAGGATTAAAACGCGTATTCAATGTGCCAGTCTAGGACCAACCGTTTGGCCGCTACGGCTACGCGAATTTTTGCAAAATCGACATTTTCGATTACGAAATTTACGGTCTTCTTGACATAAGTCGGGAAGTAGGCGTCATAGAGCCTTCTGGTTTAGACCAGTCGATTCAGAGCGTCAAAACGCTTCGGACAGTATAGGATAGGTCATTTAGAGTCAGCTGGTTTCCAAGATACAGAGAGGCGTCGAAATCAAGCATAATATTTCGACGAAATTTTCGCGATTTTCAAAAAATTTCAATCTCGAATTTCTACTCAAAATCTACCCTAAGGTTTTCGGGGGCGCTAAAGAAGAAGGTGTGAACGATTTTCCGCTGAAAATTCGCGATTTCGTTTTTTGTACTTTTGACCTATCGACACTAAGTCGTAAATATCTCGAGAACCAAAGCAGATAGCGAACTCTAGTTTGGATTATCGTAATCAGCGGGTCCGATTACATATAGTGTTGGCGTCAAAACAGGGAAAATCGACAATCGACATTTTTGAAATTTTTAAATTTCATCGCCTGAGGTTAAAAAAAATCACGAAAATTTCAGAACGCCATAACTCCCGCATTTCTCATCCGATCTCCGCGAATCTTGTGCCAAATTAAAGATATCGTCACTAGGATTAAAACGCGTATTCAATGTGCCAGTCTAGGACCAACCGTTTGGCCGCTACGGCTACGCGAATTTTTGCAAAATCGACATTTTCGATTACGAAATTTACGGTCTTCTTGACATAAGTCGGGAAGTAGTCGTCATAGAGCCTTCTGGTTTAGACCAGTCGATTCAGAGCGTCAAAACGCTTCGGACAGTATAGGATAGGTCATTTAGAGTCAGCTGGTTTCCAAGATACAGAGAGGCGTCGAAATCAAGCATAATATTTCGACGAAATTTTCGCGATTTTCAAAAAATTTCAATCTCGAATTTCTACTCAAAATCTACCCTAAGGTTTTCGGGGGCGCTAAAGAAGAAGGTCTGAACGATTTTCCGCTGAAAATTCGCGATTTCGTTTTTTGTACTTTTGACCTGTCGACACTTAGTCGTAAATATCTCGAGAACCAAAGCAGATAGCGAACTCTAGTTTGGATTATCGTAATCAGCGGGTCCGATTACATATAGTGTTGGCGTCAAAACAGGGAAAATCGACAATCGACATTTTTGAAATTTTAAAATTTCATCGCCTGAGGTTCAAAAAAATCGCGAAAATTTTAGAATGCCATAACTACCTCATTTCTCATCCGATCTCCGCGAATCTTGTGCCAAATTAAAGATATCGTCACTAGGATTAAAACGCGTATTCAATGTGCCAGTCTAGGACCAACCGTTTGGCCGCTACGGCTACGCGAATTTTTGCAAAATCGACATTTTCGATTACGAAATTTACGGTCTTCTTGACATAAGTCGGGAAGTAGGCGTCATAGAGCCTTCTGGTTTAGACCAGTCGATTCAGAGCGTCAAAACGCTTCGGACAGTATAGGATAGGTCATTTAGAGTCAGCTGGTTTCCAAGATACAGAGAGGCGTCGAAATCAAGCATAATATTTCGACGAAATTTTCGCGATTTTCAAAAAATTTCAATCTCGAATTTCTACTCAAAATCTACCCTAAGGTTTTCGGGGGCGCTAAAGAAGAAGGTCTGAACGATTTTCCGCTGAAAATTCGCGATTTCGTTTTTTGTACTTTTGACCTGTCGACACTTAGTCGTAAATATCTCGAGAACCAAAGCAGATAGCGAACTCTAGTTTGGATTATCGTAATCAGCGGGTCCGATTACATATAGTGTTGGCGTCAAAACAGGGAAAATCGACAATCGACATTTTTGAAATTTTAAAATTTCATCGCCTGAGGTTCAAAAAAATCGCGAAAATTTTAGAATGCCATAACTACCTCATTTCTCATCCGATCTCCGCGAATCTTGTGCCAAATTAAAGATATCGTCACTAGGATTAAAACGCGTATTCAATATGCCAGTCTAGGACCAACCGTTTGGCCGCTACGGCTACGCGAATTTTTGCAAAATCGACATTTTCGATTACGAAATTTACGGTCTTCTTGACATAAGTCGGGAAGTAGGCGTCATAGAGCCTTCTGGTTTAGACCAGTCGATTCAGAGCGTCAAAACGCTTCGGACAGTATAGGATAGGTCATTTAGAGTCAGCTGGTTTCCAAGATACAGAGAGGCGTCGAAATCAAGCATAATATTTCGACGAAATTTTCGCGATTTTCAAAAAATTTCAATCTCGAATTTCTACTCAAAATCTACCCTAAGGTTTTCGGGGGCGCTAAAGAAGAAGGTGTGAACGATTTTCCGCTGAAAATTCGCGATTTCGTTTTTTGTACTTTTGACCTATCGACACTAAGTCGTAAATATCTCGAGAACCAAAGCAGATAGCGAACTCTAGTTTGGATTATCGTAATCAGCGGGTCCGATTACATATAGTGTTGGCGTCAAAACAGGGAAAATCGACAATCGACATTTTTGAAATTTTTAAATTTCATCGCCTGAGGTTAAAAAAAATCACGAAAATTTCAGAACGCCATAACTCCCGCATTTCTCATCCGATCTCCGCGAATCTTGTGCCAAATTAAAGATATCGTCACTAGGATTAAAACGCGTATTCAATGTGCCAGTCTAGGACCAACCGTTTGGCCGCTACGGCTACGCGAATTTTTGCAAAATCGACATTTTCGATTACGAAATTTACGGTCTTCTTGACATAAGTCGGGAAGTAGGCGTCATAGAGCCTTCTGGTTTAGACCAGTCGATTCAGAGCGTCAAAACGCTTCGGACAGTATAGGATAGGTCATTTAGAGTCAGCTGGTTTCCAAGATACAGAGAGGCGTCGAAATCAAGCATAATATTTCGACGAAATTTTCGCGATTTTCAAAAAATTTCAATCTCGAATTTCTACTCAAAATCTACCCTAAGGTTTTCGGGGGCGCTAAAGAAGAAGGTGTGAACGATTTTCCGCTGAAAATTCGCGATTTCGTTTTTTGTACTTTTGACCTATCGACACTAAGTCGTAAATATCTCGAGAACCAAAGCAGATAGCGAACTCTAGTTTGGATTATCGTAATCAGCGGGTCCGATTACATATAGTGTTGGCGTCAAAACAGGGAAAATCGACAATCGACATTTTTGAAATTTTTAAATTTCATCGCCTGAGGTTAAAAAAAATCACGAAAATTTCAGAACGCCATAACTCCCGCATTTCTCATCCGATCTCCGCGAATCTTGTGCCAAATTAAAGATATCGTCACTAGGATTAAAACGCGTATTCAATGTGCCAGTCTAGGACCAACCGTTTGGCCGCTACGGCTACGCGAATTTTTGCAAAATCGACATTTTCGATTACGAAATTTACGGTCTTCTTGACATAAGTCGGGAAGTAGGCGTCATAGAGCCTTCTGGTTTAGACCAGTCGATTCAGAGCGTCAAAACGCTTCGGACAGTATAGGATAGGTCATTTAGAGTCAGCTGGTTTCCAAGATACAGAGAGGCGTCGAAATCAAGCATAATATTTCGACGAAATTTTCGCGATTTTCAAAAAATTTCAATCTCGAATTTCTACTCAAAATCTACCCTAAGGTTTTCGGGGGCGCTAAAGAAGAAGGTGTGAACGATTTTCCGCTGAAAATTCGCGATTTCGTTTTTTGTACTTTTGACCTATCGACACTAAGTCGTAAATATCTCGAGAACCAAAGCAGATAGCGAACTCTAGTTTGGATTATCGTAATCAGCGGGTCCGATTACATATAGTGTTGGCGTCAAAACAGGGAAAATCGACAATCGACATTTTTGAAATTTTTAAATTTCATCGCCTGAGGTTAAAAAAAATCACGAAAATTTCAGAACGCCATAACTCCCGCATTTCTCATCCGATCTCCGCGAATCTTGTGCCAAATTAAAGATATCGTCACTAGGATTAAAACGCGTATTCAAAGTGCCAGTCTAGGACCAACCGTTTGGCCGCTACGGCTACGCGAATTTTTGCAAAATCTACATTTTCGATTACGAAATTTACGGTCTTCTTGACATAAGTCGGGAAGTAGGCGTCATAGAGCCTTCTGGTTTAGACCAGTCGATTCAGAGCGTCAAAACGCTTCGGACAGTATAGGATAGGTCATTTAGAGTCAGCTGGTTTCCAAGATACAGAGAGGCGTCGAAATCAAGCATAATATTTCGACGAAATTTTCGCGATTTTCAAAAAATTTCAATCTCGAATTTCTACTCAAAATCTACCCTAAGGTTTTCGGGGGCGATAAAGAAGAAGGTGTGAACGATTTTCCGCTGAAAATTCGCGATTTCGTTTTTTGTACTTTTGACCTATCGACACTAAGTCGTAAATATCTCGAGAACCAAAGCAGATAGCGAACTCTAGTTTGGATTATCGTAATCAGCGGGTCCGATTACATATAGTGTTGGCGTCAAAACAGGGAAAATCGACAATCGACATTTTTGAAATTTTTAAATTTCATCGCCTGAGGTTAAAAAAAATCACGAAAATTTCAGAACGCCATAACTCCCGCATTTCTCATCCGATCTCCGCGAATCTTGTGCCAAATTAAAGATATCGTCACTAGGATTAAAACGCGTATTCAATGTGCCAGTCTAGGACCAACCGTTTGGCCGCTACGGCTACGCGAATTTTTGCAAAATCGACATTTTCGATTACGAAATTTACGGTCTTCTTGACATAAGTCGGGAAGTAGGCGTCATAGAGCCTTCTGGTTTAGACCAGTCGATTCAGAGCGTCAAAACGCTTCGGACAGTATAGGATAGGTCATTTAGAGTCAGCTGGTTTCCAAGATACAGAGAGGCGTCGAAATCAAGCATAATATTTCGACGAAATTTTCGCGATTTTCAAAAAATTTCAATCTCGAATTTCTACTCAAAATCTACCCTAAGGTTTTCGGGGGCGCTAAAGAAGAAGGTGTGAACGATTTTCCGCTGAAAATTCGCGATTTCGTTTTTTGTACTTTTGACCTATCGACACTAAGTCGTAAATATCTCGAGAACCAAAGCAGATAGCGAACTCTAGTTTGGATTATCGTAATCAGCGGGTCCGATTACATATAGTGTTGGCGTCAAAACAGGGAAAATCGACAATCGACATTTTTGAAATTTTTAAATTTCATCGCCTGAGGTTAAAAAAAATCACGAAAATTTCAGAACGCCATAACTCCCGCATTTCTCATCCGATCTCCGCGAATCTTGTGCCAAATTAAAGATATCGTCACTAGGATTAAAACGCGTATTCAATGTGCCAGTCTAGGACCAACCGTTTGGCCGCTACGGCTACGCGAATTTTTGCAAAATCGACATTTTCGATTACGAAATTTACGGTCTTCTTGACATAAGTCGGGAAGTAGGCGTCATAGAGCCTTCTGGTTTAGACCAGTCGATTCAGAGCGTCAAAACGCTTCGGACAGTATAGGATAGGTCATTTAGAGTCAGCTGGTTTCCAAGATACAGAGAGGCGTCGAAATCAAGCATAATATTTCGACGAAATTTTCGCGATTTTCAAAAAATTTCAATCTCGAATTTCTACTCAAAATCTACCCTAAGGTTTTCAGGGGCGCTAAAGAAGAAGGTCTGAACGATTTTCCGCTGAAAATTCGCGATTTCGTTTTTTGTACTTTTTACCTGTCGACACTAAGTCGTAAATATCTCGAGAACCAAAGCAGATAGCGAACTCTAGTTTGGATTATCGTAATCAGCGGGTCCAATTACATATAGTGTTGGCGTCAAAACAGGGAAAATCGACAATCGACATTTTTGAAATTTTAAAATTTCATCGCCTGAGGTTCAAAAAAATCGCGAAAATTTTAGAATGCCATAACTCCCTCATTTCTCATCCGATCTCCGCGAATCTTGTGCCAAATTAAAGATATCGTCACTAGGATTAAAACGCGTATTCAATGTGCCAGTCTAGGACCAACCGTTTGGCCGCTACGGCTACGCGAATTTTTGCAAAATCGACATTTTCGATTACGAAATTTACGGTCTTCTTGACATAAGTCGGGAAGTAGGCGTCATAGAGCCTTCTGGTTTAGACCAGTCGATTCAGAGCGTCAAAACGCTTCGGACAGTATAGGATAGGTCATTTAGAGTCAGCTGGTTTCCAAGATACAGAGAGGCGTCGAAATCAAGCATAATATTTCGACGAAATTTTCGCGATTTTCAAAAAATTTCAATCTCGAATTTCTACTCAAAATCTACCCTAAGGTTTTCAGGGGCGCTAAAGAAGAAGGTCTGAACGATTTTCCGCTGAAAATTCGCGATTTCGTTTTTTGTACTTTTTACCTGTCGACACTAAGTCGTAAATATCTCGAGAACCAAAGCAGATAGCGAACTCTAGTTTGGATTATCGTAATCAGCGGGTCCAATTACATATAGTGTTGGCGTCAAAACAGGGAAAATCGACAATCGACATTTTTGAAATTTTAAAATTTCATCGCCTGAGGTTCAAAAAAATCGCGAAAATTTTAGAATGCCATAACTCCCTCATTTCTCATCCGATCTCCGCGAATCTTGTGCCAAATTAAAGATATCGTCACTAGGATTAAAACGCGTATTCAATGTGCCAGTCTAGGACCAACCGTTTGGCCGCTACGGCTACGCGAATTTTTGCAAAATCGACATTTTCGATTACGAAATTTACGGTCTTCTTGACATAAGTCGGGAAGTAGGCGTCATAGAGCCTTCTGGTTTAGACCAGTCGATTCAGAGCGTCAAAACGCTTCGGACAGTATAGGATAGGTCATTTAGAGTCAGCTGGTTTCCAAGATACAGAGAGGCGTCGAAATCAAGCATAATATTTCGACGAAATTTTCGCGATTTTCAAAAAATTTCAATCTCGAATTTCTACTCAAAATCTACCCTAAGGTTTTCGGGGGCGCTAAAGAAGAAGGTGTGAACGATTTTCCGCTGAAAATTCGCGATTTCGTTTTTTGTACTTTTGACCTATCGACACTAAGTCGTAAATATCTCGAGAACCAAAGCAGATAGCGAACTCTAGTTTGGATTATCGTAATCAGCGGGTCCGATTACATATAGTGTTGGCGTCAAAACAGGGAAAATCGACAATCGACATTTTTGAAATTTTTAAATTTCATCGCCTGAGGTTAAAAAAAATCACGAAAATTTCAGAACGCCATAACTCCCGCATTTCTCATCCGATCTCCGCGAATCTTGTGCCAACTTAAAGATATCGTCACTAGGATTAAAACGCGTATTCAATGTGCCAGTCTAGGACCAACCGTTTGGCCGCTACGGCTACGCGAATTTTTGCAAAATCGACATTTTCGATTACGAAATTTACGGTCTTCTTGACATAAGTCGGGAAGTAGTCGTCATAGAGCCTTCTGGTTTAGACCAGTCGATTCAGAGCGTCAAAACGCTTCGGACAGTATAGGATAGGTCATTTAGAGTCAGCTGGTTTCCAAGATACAGAGAGGCGTCGAAATCAAGCATAATATTTCGACGAAATTTTCGCGATTTTCAAAAAATTTCAATCTCGAATTTCTACTCAAAATCTACCCTAAGGTTTTCGGGGGCGCTAAAGAAGAAGGTCTGAACGATTTTCCGCTGAAAATTCGCGATTTCGTTTTTTGTACTTTTGACCTGTCGACACTTAGTCGTAAATATCTCGAGAACCAAAGCAGATAGCGAACTCTAGTTTGGATTATCGTAATCAGCGGGTCCGATTACATATAGTGTTGGCGTCAAAACAGGGAAAATCGACAATCGACATTTTTGAAATTTTAAAATTTCATCGCCTGAGGTTCAAAAAAATCGCGAAAATTTTAGAATGCCATAACTACCTCATTTCTCATCCGATCTCCGCGAATCTTGTGCCAAATTAAAGATATCGTCACTAGGATTAAAACGCGTATTCAATGTGCCAGTCTAGGACCAACCGTTTGGCCGCTACGGCTACGCGAATTTTTGCAAAATCGACATTTTCGATTACGAAATTTACGGTCTTCTTGACATAAGTCGGGAAGTAGGCGTCATAGAGCCTTCTGGTTTAGACCAGTCGATTCAGAGCGTCAAAACGCTTCGGACAGTATAGGATAGGTCATTTAGAGTCAGCTGGTTTCCAAGATACAGAGAGGCGTCGAAATCAAGCATAATATTTCGACGAAATTTTCGCGATTTTCAAAAAATTTCAATCTCGAATTTCTACTCAAAATCTACCCTAAGGTTTTCAGGGGCGCTAAAGAAGAAGGTCTGAACGATTTTCCGCTGAAAATTCGCGATTTCGTTTTTTGTACTTTTTACCTGTCGACACTAAGTCGTAAATATCTCGAGAACCAAAGCAGATAGCGAACTCTAGTTTGGATTATCGTAATCAGCGGGTCCAATTACATATAGTGTTGGCGTCAAAACAGGGAAAATCGACAATCGACATTTTTGAAATTTTAAAATTTCATCGCCTGAGGTTCAAAAAAATCGCGAAAATTTTAGAATGCCATAACTCCCTCATTTCTCATCCGATCTCCGCGAATCTTGTGCCAAATTAAAGATATCGTCACTAGGATTAAAACGCGTATTCAATGTGCCAGTCTAGGACCAACCGTTTGGCCGCTACGGCTACGCGAATTTTTGCAAAATCGACATTTTCGATTACGAAATTTACGGTCTTCTTGACATAAGTCGGGAAGTAGGCGTCATAGAGCCTTCTGGTTTAGACCAGTCGATTCAGAGCGTCAAAACGCTTCGGACAGTATAGGATAGGTCATTTAGAGTCAGCTGGTTTCCAAGATACAGAGAGGCGTCGAAATCAAGCATAATATTTCGACGAAATTTTCGCGATTTTCAAAAAATTTCAATCTCGAATTTCTACTCAAAATCTACCCTAAGGTTTTCGGGGGCGCTAAAGAAGTAGGTGTGAACGATTTTCCGCTGAAAATTCGCGATTTCGTTTTTTGTACTTTTGACCTATCGACACTAAGTCGTAAATATCTCGAGAACCAAAGCAGATAGCGAACTCTAGTTTGGATTATCGTAATCAGCGGGTCCGATTACATATAGTGTTGGCGTCAAAACAGGGAAAATCGACAATCGACATTTTTGAAATTTTTAAATTTCATCGCCTGAGGTTAAAAAAAATCACGAAAATTTCAGAACGCCATAACTCCCGCATTTCTCATCCGATCTCCGCGAATCTTGTGCCAAATTAAAGATATCGTCACTAGGATTAAAACGCGTATTCAATGTGCCAGTCTAGGACCAACCGTTTGGCCGCTACGGCTACGCGAATTTTTGCAAAATCGACATTTTCGATTACGAAATTTACGGTCTTCTTGACATAAGTCGGGAAGTAGGCGTCATAGAGCCTTCTGGTTTAGACCAGTCGATTCAGAGCGTCAAAACGCTTCGGACAGTATAGGATAGGTCATTTAGAGTCAGCTGGTTTCCAAGATACAGAGAGGCGTCGAAATCAAGCATAATATTTCGACGAAATTTTCGCGATTTTCAAAAAATTTCAATCTCGAATTTCTACTCAAAATCTACCCTAAGGTTTTCGGGGGCGCTAAAGAAGAAGGTGTGAACGATTTTCCGCTGAAAATTCGCGATTTCGTTTTTTGTACTTTTGACCTATCGACACTAAGTCGTAAATATCTCGAGAACCAAAGCAGATAGCGAACTCTAGTTTGGATTATCGTAATCAGCGGGTCCGATTACATATAGTGTTGGCGTCAAAACAGGGAAAATCGACAATCGACATTTTTGAAATTTTTAAATTTCATCGCCTGAGGTTAAAAAAAATCACGAAAATTTCAGAACGCCATAACTCCCGCATTTCTCATCCGATCTCCGCGAATCTTGTGCCAAATTAAAGATATCGTCACTAGGATTAAAACGCGTATTCAATGTGCCAGTCTAGGACCAACCGTTTGGCCGCTACGGCTACGCGAATTTTTGCAAAATCGACATTTTCGATTACGAAATTTACGGTCTTCTTGACATAAGTCGGGAAGTAGGCGTCATAGAGCCTTCTGGTTTAGACCAGTCGATTCAGAGCGTCAAAACGCTTCGGACAGTATAGGATAGGTCATTTAGAGTCAGCTGGTTTCCAAGATACAGAGAGGCGTCGAAATCAAGCATAATATTTCGACGAAATTTTCGCGATTTTCAAAAAATTTCAATCTCGAATTTCTACTCAAAATCTACCCTAAGGTTTTCGGGGGCGCTAAAGAAGAAGGTGTGAACGATTTTCCGCTGAAAATTCGCGATTTCGTTTTTTGTACTTTTGACCTATCGACACTAAGTCGTAAATATCTCGAGAACCAAAGCAGATAGCGAACTCTAGTTTGGATTATCGTAATCAGCGGGTCCGATTACATATAGTGTTGGCGTCAAAACAGGGAAAATCGACAATCGACATTTTTGAAATTTTTAAATTTCATCGCCTGAGGTTAAAAAAAATCACGAAAATTTCAGAACGCCATAACTCCCGCATTTCTCATCCGATCTCCGCGAATCTTGTGCCAAATTAAAGATATCGTCACTAGGATTAAAACGCGTATTCAATGTGCCAGTCTAGGACCAACCGTTTGGCCGCTACGGCTACGCGAATTTTTGCAAAATCGACATTTTCGATTACGAAATTTACGGTCTTCTTGACATAAGTCGGGAAGTAGGCGTCATAGAGCCTTCTGGTTTAGACCAGTCGATTCAGAGCGTCAAAACGCTTCGGACAGTATAGGATAGGTCATTTAGAGTCAGCTGGTTTCCAAGATACAGAGAGGCGTCGAAATCAAGCATAATATTTCGACGAAATTTTCGCGATTTTCAAAAAATTTCAATCTCGAATTTCTACTCAAAATCTACCCTAAGGTTTTCGGGGGCGCTAAAGAAGAAGGTGTGAACGATTTTCCGCTGAAAATTCGCGATTTCGTTTTTTGTACTTTTGACCTATCGACACTAAGTCGTAAATATCTCGAGAACCAAAGCAGATAGCGAACTCTAGTTTGGATTATCGTAATCAGCGGGTCCGATTACATATAGTGTTGGCGTCAAAACAGGGAAAATCGACAATCGACATTTTTGAAATTTTTAAATTTCATCGCCTGAGGTTAAAAAAAATCACGAAAATTTCAGAACGCCATAACTCCCGCATTTCTCATCCGATCTCCGCGAATCTTGTGCCAAATTAAAGATATCGTCACTAGGATTAAAACGCGTATTCAATGTGCCAGTCTAGGACCAACCGTTTGGCCGCTACGGCTACGCGAATTTTTGCAAAATCGACATTTTCGATTACGAAATTTACGGTCTTCTTGACATAAGTCGGGAAGTAGGCGTCATAGAGCCTTCTGGTTTAGACCAGTCGATTCAGAGCGTCAAAACGCTTCGGACAGTATAGGATAGGTCATTTAGAGTCAGCTGGTTTCCAAGATACAGAGAGGCGTCGAAATCAAGCATAATATTTCGACGAAATTTTCGCGATTTTCAAAAAATTTCAATCTCGAATTTCTACTCAAAATCTACCCTAAGGTTTTCGGGGGCGCTAAAGAAGAAGGTGTGAACGATTTTCCGCTGAAAATTCGCGATTTCGTTTTTTGTACTTTTGACCTATCGACACTAAGTCGTAAATATCTCGAGAACCAAAGCAGATAGCGAACTCTAGTTTGGATTATCGTAATCAGCGGGTCCGATTACATATAGTGTTGGCGTCAAAACAGGGAAAATCGACAATCGACATTTTTGAAATTTTTAAATTTCATCGCCTGAGGTTAAAAAAAATCACGAAAATTTCAGAACGCCATAACTCCCGCATTTCTCATCCGATCTCCGCGAATCTTGTGCCAAATTAAAGATATCGTCACTAGGATTAAAACGCGTATTCAATGTGCCAGTCTAGGACCAACCGTTTGGCCGCTACGGCTACGCGAATTTTTGCAAAATCGACATTTTCGATTACGAAATTTACTGTCTTCTTGACATAAGTCGGGAAGTAGGCGTCATAGAGCCTTCTGGTTTAGACCAGTCGATTCAGAGCGTCAAAACGCTTCGGACAGTATATTATCGTAATCAGCGGGTCCGATTACATATAGTGTTGGCGTCAAAACAGGGAAAATCGACAATCGACATTTTTGAAATTTTAAAATTTCATCGCCTGAGGTTCAAAAAAATCGCGAAAATTTTAGAATGCCATAACTCCCTCATTTCTCATCCGATCTCCGCGAATCTTGTGCCAAATTAAAGATATCGTCACTAGGATTAAAACGCGTATTCAATGTGCCAGTCTAGGACCAACCGTTTGGCCGCTACGGCTACGCGAATTTTTGCAAAATCGACATTTTCGATTACGAAATTTACGGTCTTCTTGACATAAGTCTTCTTGACATAAGTCGGGAAGTAGGCGTCATAGAGCCTTCTGGTTTAGACCAGTCGATTCAGAGCGTCAAAACGCTTCGGACAGTATAGGATAGGTCATTTAGAGTCAGCTGGTTTCCAAGATACAGAGAGGCGTCGAAATCAAGCATAATATTTCGACGAAATTTTCGCGATTTTCAAAAAATTTCAATCTCGAATTTCTACTCAAAATCTACCCTAAGGTTTTCGGGGGCGCTAAAGAAGAAGGTGTGAACGATTTTCCGCTGAAAATTCGCGATTTCGTTTTTTGTACTTTTGACCTATCGACACTAAGTCGTAAATATCTCGAGAACCAAAGCAGATAGCGAACTCTAGTTTGGATTATCGTAATCAGCGGGTCCGATTACATATAGTGTTGGCGTCAAAACAGGGAAAATCGACAATCGACATTTTTGAAATTTTTAAATTTCATCGCCTGAGGTTAAAAAAAATCACGAAAATTTCAGAACGCCATAACTCCCGCATTTCTCATCCGATCTCCGCGAATCTTGTGCCAAATTAAAGATATCGTCACTAGGATTAAAACGCGTATTCAATGTGCCAGTCTAGGACCAACCGTTTGGCCGCTACGGCTACGCGAATTTTTGCAAAATCGACATTTTCGATTACGAAATTTACGGTCTTCTTGACATAAGTCGGGAAGTAGGCGTCATAGAGCCTTCTGGTTTAGACCAGTCGATTCAGAGCGTCAAAACGCTTCGGACAGTATAGGATAGGTCATTTAGAGTCAGCTGGTTTCCAAGATACAGAGAGGCGTCGAAATCAAGCATAATATTTCGACGAAATTTTCGCGATTTTCAAAAAATTTCAATCTCGAATTTCTACTCAAAATCTACCCTAAGGTTTTCGGGGGCGCTAAAGAAGAAGGTGTGAACGATTTTCCGCTGAAAATTCGCGATTTCGTTTTTTGTACTTTTGACCTATCGACACTAAGTCGTAAATATCTCGAGAACCAAAGCAGATAGCGAACTCTAGTTTGGATTATCGTAATCAGCGGGTCCAATTACATATAGTGTTGGCGTCAAAACAGGGAAAATCGACAATCGACATTTTTGAAATTTTAAAATTTCATCGCCTGAGGTTCAAAAAAATCGCGAAAATTTTAGAATGCCATAACTCCCTCATTTCTCATCCGATCTCCGCGAATCTTGTGCCAAATTAAAGATATCGTCACTAGGATTAAAACGCGTATTCAATGTGCCAGTCTAGGACCAACCGTTTGGCCGCTACGGCTACGCGAATTTTTGCAAAATCGACATTTTCGATTACGAAATTTACGGTCTTCTTGACATAAGTCGGGAAGTAGGCGTCATAGAGCCTTCTGGTTTAGACCAGTCGATTCAGAGCGTCAAAACGCTTCGGACAGTATAGGATAGGTCATTTAGAGTCAGCTGGTTTCCAAGATACAGAGAGGCGTCGAAATCAAGCATAATATTTCGACGAAATTTTCGCGATTTTCAAAAAATTTCAATCTCGAATTTCTACTCAAAATCTACCCTAAGGTTTTCGGGGGCGCTAAAGAAGAAGGTCTGAACGATTTTCCGCTGAAAATTCGCGATTTCGTTTTTTGTACTTTTGACCTGTCGACACTTAGTCGTAAATATCTCGAGAACCAAAGCAGATAGCGAACTCTAGTTTGGATTATCGTAATCAGCGGGTCCGATTACATATAGTGTTGGCGTCAAAACAGGGAAAATCGACAATCGACATTTTTGAAATTTTAAAATTTCATCGCCTGAGGTTCAAAAAAATCGCGAAAATTTTAGAATGCCATAACTACCTCATTTCTCATCCGATCTCCGCGAATCTTGTGCCAAATTAAAGATATCGTCACTAGGATTAAAACGCGCATTCAATGTGCCAGTCTAGGACCAACCGTTTGGCCGCTACGGCTACGCGAATTTTTGCAAAATCGACATTTTCGATTACGAAATTTACGGTCTTCTTGACATAAGTCGGGAAGTAGGCGTCATAGAGCCTTCTGGTTTAGACCAGTCGATTCAGAGCGTCAAAACGCTTCGGACAGTATAGGATAGGTCATTTAGAGTCAGCTGGTTTCCAAGATACAGAGAGGCGTCGAAATCAAGCATAATATTTCGACGAAATTTTCGCGATTTTCAAAAAATTTCAATCTCGAATTTCTACTCAAAATCTACCCTAAGGTTTTCGGGGGCGCTAAAGAAGAAGGTGTGAACGATTTTCCGCTGAAAATTCGCGATTTCGTTTTTTGTACTTTTGACCTATCGACACTAAGTCGTAAATATCTCGAGAACCAAAGCAGATAGCGAACTCTAGTTTGGATTATCGTAATCAGCGGGTCCGATTACATATAGTGTTGGCGTCAAAACAGAGAAAATCGACAATCGACATTTTTGAAATTTTTAAATTTCATCGCCTGAGGTTAAAAAAAATCACGAAAATTTCAGAACGCCATAACTCCCGCATTTCTCATCCGATCTCCGCGAATCTTGTGCCAAATTAAAGATATCGTCACTAGGATTAAAACGCGTATTCAATGTGCCAGTCTAGGACCAACCGTTTGGCCGCTACGGCTACGCGAATTTTTGCAAAATCGACATTTTCGATTACGAAATTTACGGTCTTCTTGACATAAGTCGGGAAGTAGTCGTCATAGAGCCTTCTGGTTTAGACCAGTCGATTCAGAGCGTCAAAACGCTTCGGACAGTATAGGATAGGTCATTTAGAGTCAGCTGGTTTCCAAGATACAGAGAGGCGTCGAAATCAAGCATAATATTTCGACGAAATTTTCGCGATTTTCAAAAAATTTCAATCTCGAATTTCTACTCAAAATCTACCCTAAGGTTTTCGGGGGCGCTAAAGAAGAAGGTCTGAACGATTTTCCGCTGAAAATTCGCGATTTCGTTTTTTGTACTTTTGACCTGTCGACACTTAGTCGTAAATATCTCGAGAACCAAAGCAGATAGCGAACTCTAGTTTGGATTATCGTAATCAGCGGGTCCGATTACATATAGTGTTGGCGTCAAAACAGGGAAAATCGACAATCGACATTTTTGAAATTTTAAAATTTCATCGCCTGAGGTTCAAAAAAATCGCGAAAATTTTAGAATGCCATAACTACCTCATTTCTCATCCGATCTCCGCGAATCTTGTGCCAAATTAAAGATATCGTCACTAGGATTAAAACGCGTATTCAATGTGCCAGTCTAGGACCAACCGTTTGGCCGCTACGGCTACGCGAATTTTTGCAAAATCGACATTTTCGATTACGAAATTTACGGTCTTCTTGACATAAGTCGGGAAGTAGGCGTCATAGAGCCTTCTGGTTTAGACCAGTCGATTCAGAGCGTCAAAACGCTTCGGACAGTATAGGATAGGTCATTTAGAGTCAGCTGGTTTCCAAGATACAGAGAGGCGTCGAAATCAAGCATAATATTTCGACGAAATTTTCGCGATTTTCAAAAAATTTCAATCTCGAATTTCTACTCAAAATCTACCCTAAGGTTTTCAGGGGCGCTAAAGAAGAAGGTCTGAACGATTTTCCGCTGAAAATTCGCGATTTCGTTTTTTGTACTTTTTACCTGTCGACACTAAGTCGTAAATATCTCGAGAACCAAAGCAGATAGCGAACTCTAGTTTGGATTATCGTAATCAGCGGGTCCAATTACATATAGTGTTGGCGTCAAAACAGGGAAAATCGACAATCGACATTTTTGAAATTTTAAAATTTCATCGCCTGAGGTTCAAAAAAATCGCGAAAATTTTAGAATGCCATAACTCCCTCATTTCTCATCCGATCTCCGCGAATCTTGTGCCAAATTAAAGATATCGTCACTAGGATTAAAACGCGTATTCAATGTGCCAGTCTAGGACCAACCGTTTGGCCGCTACGGCTACGCGAATTTTTGCAAAATCGACATTTTCGATTACGAAATTTACGGTCTTCTTGACATAAGTCGGGAAGTAGGCGTCATAGAGCCTTCTGGTTTAGACCAGTCAATTCAGAGCGTCAAAACGCTTCGGACAGTATAGGATAGGTCATTTAGAGTCAGCTGGTTTCCAAGATACAGAGAGGCGTCGAAATCAAGCATAATATTTCGACGAAATTTTCGCGATTTTCAAAAAATTTCAATCTCGAATTTCTACTCAAAATCTACCCTAAGGTTTTCGGGGGCGCTAAAGAAGAAGGTGTGAACGATTTTCCGCTGAAAATTCGCGATTTCGTTTTTTGTACTTTTGACCTATCGACACTAAGTCGTAAATATCTCGAGAACCAAAGCAGATAGCGAACTCTAGTTTGGATTATCGTAATCAGCGGGTCCGATTACATATAGTGTTGGCGTCAAAACAGGGAAAATCGACAATCGACATTTTTGAAATTTTTAAATTTCATCGCCTGAGGTTAAAAAAAATCACGAAAATTTCAGAACGCCATAACTCCCGCATTTCTCATCCGATCTCCGCGAATCTTGTGCCAAATTAAAGATATCGTCACTAGGATTAAAACGCGTATTCAATGTGCCAGTCTAGGACCAACCGTTTGGCCGCTACGGCTACGCGAATTTTTGCAAAATCGACATTTTCGATTACGAAATTTACGGTCTTCTTGACATAAGTCGGGAAGTAGTCGTCATAGAGCCTTCTGGTTTAGACCAGTCGATTCAGAGCGTCAAAACGCTTCGGACAGTATAGGATAGGTCATTTAGAGTCAGCTGGTTTCCAAGATACAGAGAGGCGTCGAAATCAAGCATAATATTTCGACGAAATTTTCGCGATTTTCAAAAAATTTCAATCTCGAATTTCTACTCAAAATCTACCCTAAGGTTTTCGGGGGCGCTAAAGAAGAAGGTCTGAACGATTTTCCGCTGAAAATTCGCGATTTCGTTTTTTGTACTTTTGACCTGTCGACACTTAGTCGTAAATATCTCGAGAACCAAAGCAGATAGCGAACTCTAGTTTGGATTATCGTAATCAGCGGGTCCGATTACATATAGTGTTGGCGTCAAAACAGGGAAAATCGACAATCGACATTTTTGAAATTTTAAAATTTCATCGCCTGAGGTTCAAAAAAATCGCGAAAATTTTAGAATGCCATAACTACCTCATTTCTCATCCGATCTCCGCGAATCTTGTGCCAAATTAAAGATATCGTCACTAGGATTAAAACGCGTATTCAATGTGCCAGTCTAGGACCAACCGTTTGGCCGCTACGGCTACGCGAATTTTTGCAAAATCGACATTTTCGATTACGAAATTTACGGTCTTCTTGACATAAGTCGGGAAGTAGGCGTCATAGAGCCTTCTGGTTTAGACCAGTCGATTCAGAGCGTCAAAACGCTTCGGACAGTATAGGATAGGTCATTTAGAGTCAGCTGGTTTCCAAGATACAGAGAGGCGTCGAAATCAAGCATAATATTTCGACGAAATTTTCGCGATTTTCAAAAAATTTCAATCTCGAATTTCTACTCAAAATCTACCCTAAGGTTTTCAGGGGCGCTAAAGAAGAAGGTCTGAACGATTTTCCGCTGAAAATTCGCGATTTCGTTTTTTGTACTTTTTACCTGTCGACACTAAGTCGTAAATATCTCGAGAACCAAAGCAGATAGCGAACTCTAGTTTGGATTATCGTAATCAGCGGGTCCAATTACATATAGTGTTGGCGTCAAAACAGGGAAAATCGACAATCGACATTTTTGAAATTTTAAAATTTCATCGCCTGAGGTTCAAAAAAATCGCGAAAATTTTAGAATGCCATAACTCCCTCATTTCTCATCCGATCTCCGCGAATCTTGTGCCAAATTAAAGATATCGTCACTAGGATTAAAACGCGTATTCAATGTGCCAGTCTAGGACCAACCGTTTGGCCGCTACGGCTACGCGAATTTTTGCAAAATCGACATTTTCGATTACGAAATTTACGGTCTTCTTGACATAAGTCGGGAAGTAGGCGTCATAGAGCCTTCTGGTTTAGACCAGTCAATTCAGAGCGTCAAAACGCTTCGGACAGTATAGGATAGGTCATTTAGAGTCAGCTGGTTTCCAAGATACAGAGAGGCGTCGAAATCAAGCATAATATTTCGACGAAATTTTCGCGATTTTCAAAAAATTTCAATCTCGAATTTCTACTCAAAATCTACCCTAAGGTTTTCGGGGGCGCTAAAGAAGAAGGTGTGAACGATTTTCCGCTGAAAATTCGCGATTTCGTTTTTTGTACTTTTGACCTATCGACACTAAGTCGTAAATATCTCGAGAACCAAAGCAGATAGCGAACTCTAGTTTGGATTATCGTAATCAGCGGGTCCGATTACATATAGTGTTGGCGTCAAAACAGGGAAAATCGACAATCGACATTTTTGAAATTTTTAAATTTCATCGCCTGAGGTTAAAAAAAATCACGAAAATTTCAGAACGCCATAACTCCCGCATTTCTCATCCGATCTCCGCGAATCTTGTGCCAAATTAAAGATATCGTCACTAGGATTAAAACGCGTATTCAATGTGCCAGTCTAGGACCAACCGTTTGGCCGCTACGGCTACGCGAATTTTTGCAAAATCGACATTTTCGATTACGAAATTTACGGTCTTCTTGACATAAGTCGGGAAGTAGTCGTCATAGAGCCTTCTGGTTTAGACCAGTCGATTCAGAGCGTCAAAACGCTTCGGACAGTATAGGATAGGTCATTTAGAGTCAGCTGGTTTCCAAGATACAGAGAGGCGTCGAAATCAAGCATAATATTTCGACGAAATTTTCGCGATTTTCAAAAAATTTCAATCTCGAATTTCTACTCAAAATCTACCCTAAGGTTTTCGGGGGCGCTAAAGAAGAAGGTCTGAACGATTTTCCGCTGAAAATTCGCGATTTCGTTTTTTGTACTTTTGACCTGTCGACACTTAGTCGTAAATATCTCGAGAACCAAAGCAGATAGCGAACTCTAGTTTGGATTATCGTAATCAGCGGGTCCGATTACATATAGTGTTGGCGTCAAAACAGGGAAAATCGACAATCGACATTTTTGAAATTTTAAAATTTCATCGCCTGAGGTTCAAAAAAATCGCGAAAATTTTAGAATGCCATAACTACCTCATTTCTCATCCGATCTCCGCGAATCTTGTGCCAAATTAAAGATATCGTCACTAGGATTAAAACGCGTATTCAATGTGCCAGTCTAGGACCAACCGTTTGGCCGCTACGGCTACGCGAATTTTTGCAAAATCGACATTTTCGATTACGAAATTTACGGTCTTCTTGACATAAGTCGGGAAGTAGGCGTCATAGAGCCTTCTGGTTTAGACCAGTCGATTCAGAGCGTCAAAACGCTTCGGACAGTATAGGATAGGTCATTTAGAGTCAGCTGGTTTCCAAGATACAGAGAGGCGTCGAAATCAAGCATAATATTTCGACGAAATTTTCGCGATTTTCAAAAAATTTCAATCTCGAATTTCTACTCAAAATCTACCCTAAGGTTTTCAGGGGCGCTAAAGAAGAAGGTCTGAACGATTTTCCGCTGAAAATTCGCGATTTCGTTTTTTGTACTTTTTACCTGTCGACACTAAGTCGTAAATATCTCGAGAACCAAAGCAGATAGCGAACTCTAGTTTGGATTATCGTAATCAGCGGGTCCAATTACATATAGTGTTGGCGTCAAAACAGGGAAAATCGACAATCGACATTTTTGAAATTTTAAAATTTCATCGCCTGAGGTTCAAAAAAATCGCGAAAATTTTAGAATGCCATAACTCCCTCATTTCTCATCCGATCTCCGCGAATCTTGTGCCAAATTAAAGATATCGTCACTAGGATTAAAACGCGTATTCAATGTGCCAGTCTAGGACCAACCGTTTGGCCGCTACGGCTACGCGAATTTTTGCAAAATCGACATTTTCGATTACGAAATTTACGGTCTTCTTGACATAAGTCGGGAAGTAGGCGTCATAGAGCCTTCTGGTTTAGACCAGTCAATTCAGAGCGTCAAAACGCTTCGGACAGTATAGGATAGGTCATTTAGAGTCAGCTGGTTTCCAAGATACAGAGAGGCGTCGAAATCAAGCATAATATTTCGACGAAATTTTCGCGATTTTCAAAAAATTTCAATCTCGAATTTCTACTCAAAATCTACCCTAAGGTTTTCGGGGGCGCTAAAGAAGAAGGTGTGAACGATTTTCCGCTGAAAATTCGCGATTTCGTTTTTTGTACTTTTGACCTATCGACACTAAGTCGTAAATATCTCGAGAACCAAAGCAGATAGCGAACTCTAGTTTGGATTATCGTAATCAGCGGGTCCGATTACATATAGTGTTGGCGTCAAAACAGGGAAAATCGACAATCGACATTTTTGAAATTTTTAAATTTCATCGCCTGAGGTTAAAAAAAATCACGAAAATTTCAGAACGCCATAACTCCCGCATTTCTCATCCGATCTCCGCGAATCTTGTGCCAAATTAAAGATATCGTCACTAGGATTAAAACGCGTATTCAATGTGCCAGTCTAGGACCAACCGTTTGGCCGCTACGGCTACGCGAATTTTTGCAAAATCGACATTTTCGATTACGAAATTTACGGTCTTCTTGACATAAGTCTTCTTGACATAAGTCGGGAAGTAGGCGTCATAGAGCCTTCTGGTTTAGACCAGTCGATTCAGAGCGTCAAAACGCTTCGGACAGTATAGGATAGGTCATTTAGAGTCAGCTGGTTTCCAAGATACAGAGAGGCGTCGAAATCAAGCATAATATTTCGACGAAATTTTCGCGATTTTCAAAAAATTTCAATCTCGAATTTCTACTCAAAATCTACCCTAAGGTTTTCGGGGGCGCTAAAGAAGAAGGTGTGAACGATTTTCCGCTGAAAATTCGCGATTTCGTTTTTTGTACTTTTGACCTATCGACACTAAGTCGTAAATATCTCGAGAACCAAAGCAGATAGCGAACTCTAGTTTGGATTAACGTAATCAGCGGGTCCGATTACATATAGTGTTGGCGTCAAAACAGGGAAAATCGACAATCGACATTTTTGAAATTTTTAAATTTCATCGCCTGAGGTTAAAAAAAATCACGAAAATTTCAGAACGCCATAACTCCCGCATTTCTCATCCGATCTCCGCGAATCTTGTGCCAAATTAAAGATATCGTCACTAGGATTAAAACGCGTATTCAATGTGCCAGTCTAGGACCAACCGTTTGGCCGCTACGGCTACGCGAATTTTTGCAAAATCGACATTTTCGATTACGAAATTTACGGTCTTCTTGACATAAGTCGGGAAGTAGGCGTCATAGAGCCTTCTGGTTTAGACCAGTCGATTCAGAGCGTCAAAACGCTTCGGACAGTATAGGATAGGTCATTTAGAGTCAGCTGGTTTCCAAGATACAGAGAGGCGTCGAAATCAAGCATAATATTTCGACGAAATTTTCGCGATTTTCAAAAAATTTCAATCTCGAATTTCTACTCAAAATCTACCCTAAGGTTTTCGGGGGCGCTAAAGAAGAAGGTGTGAACGATTTTCCGCTGAAAATTCGCGATTTCGTTTTTTGTACTTTTGACCTATCGACACTAAGTCGTAAATATCTCGAGAACCAAAGCAGATAGCGAACTCTAGTTTGGATTATCGTAATCAGCGGGTCCGATTACATATAGTGTTGGCGTCAAAACAGGGAAAATCGACAATCGACATTTTTGAAATTTTTAAATTTCATCGCCTGAGGTTAAAAAAAATCACGAAAATTTCAGAACGCCATAACTCCCGCATTTCTCATCCGATCTCCGCGAATCTTGTGCCAAATTAAAGATATCGTCACTAGGATTAAAACGCGTATTCAATGTGCCAGTCTAGGACCAACCGTTTGGCCGCTACGGCTACGCGAATTTTTGCAAAATCGACATTTTCGATTACGAAATTTACGGTCTTCTTGACATAAATCGGGAAGTAGGCGTCATAGAGCCTTCTGGTTTAGACCAGTCGATTCAGAGCGTCAAAACGCTTCGGACAGTATAGGATAGGTCATTTAGAGTCAGCTGGTTTCCAAGATACAGAGAGGCGTCGAAATCAAGCATAATATTTCGACGAAATTTTCGCGATTTTCAAAAAATTTCAATCTCGAATTTCTACTCAAAATCTACCCTAAGGTTTTCAGGGGCGCTAAAGAAGAAGGTCTGAACGATTTTCCGCTGAAAATTTGCGATTTCGTTTTTTGTACTTTTTACCTGTCGACACTAAGTCGTAAATATCTCGAGAACCAAAGCAGATAGCGAACTCTAGTTTGGATTATCGTAATCAGCGGGTCCAATTACATATAGTGTTGGCGTCAAAACAGGGAAAATCGACAATCGACATTTTTGAAATTTTAAAATTTCATCGCCTGAGGTTCAAAAAAATCGCGAAAATTTTAGAATGCCATAACTCCCTCATTTCTCATCCGATCTCCGCGAATCTTGTGCCAAATTAAAGATATCGTCACTAGGATTAAAACGCGTATTCAATGTGCCAGTCTAGGACCAACCGTTTGGCCGCTACGGCTACGCGAATTTTTGCAAAATCGACATTTTCGATTACGAAATTTACGGTCTTCTTGACATAAGTCGGGAAGTAGGCGTCATAGAGCCTTCTGGTTTAGACCAGTCGATTCAGAGCGTCAAAACGCTTCGGACAGTATAGGATAGGTCATTTAGAGTCAGCTGGTTTCCAAGATACAGAGAGGCGTCGAAATCAAGCATAATATTTCGACGAAATTTTCGCGATTTTCAAAAAATTTCAATCTCGAATTTCTACTCAAAATCTACCCTAAGGTTTTCGGGGGCGCTAAAGAAGAAGGTCTGAACGATTTTCCGCTGAAAATTCGCGATTTCGTTTTTTGTACTTTTGACCTGTCGACACTTAGTCGTAAATATCTCGAGAACCAAAGCAGATAGCGAACTCTAGTTTGGATTATCGTAATCAGCGGGTCCGATTACATATAGTGTTGGCGTCAAAACAGGGAAAATCGACAATCGACATTTTTGAAATTTTAAAATTTCATCGCCTGAGGTTCAAAAAAATCGCGAAAATTTTAGAATGCCATAACTACCTCATTTCTCATCCGATCTCCGCGAATCTTGTGCCAAATTAAAGATATCGTCACTAGGATTAAAACGCGTATTCAATGTGCCAGTCTAGGACCAACCGTTTGGCCGCTACGGCTACGCGAATTTTTGCAAAATCGACATTTTCGATTACGAAATTTACGGTCTTCTTGACATAAGTCGGGAAGTAGGCGTCATAGAGCCTTCTGGTTTAGACCAGTCGATTCAGAGCGTCAAAACGCTTCGGACAGTATAGGATAGGTCATTTAGAGTCAGCTGGTTTCCAAGATACAGAGAGGCGTCGAAATCAAGCATAATATTTCGACGAAATTTTCGCGATTTTCAAAAAATTTCAATCTCGAATTTCTACTCAAAATCTACCCTAAGGTTTTCGGGGGCGCTAAAGAAGAAGGTGTGAACGATTTTCCGCTGAAAATTCGCGATTTCGTTTTTTGTACTTTTGACCTATCGACACTAAGTCGTAAATATCTCGAGAACCAAAGCAGATAGCGAACTCTAGTTTGGATTATCGTAATCAGCGGGTCCGATTACATATAGTGTTGGCGTCAAAACAGGGAAAATCGACAATCGACATTTTTGAAATTTTTAAATTTCATCGCCTGAGGTTAAAAAAAATCACGAAAATTTCAGAACGCCATAACTCCCGCATTTCTCATCCGATCTCCGCGAATCTTGTGCCAAATTAAAGATATCGTCACTAGGATTAAAACGCGTATTCAATGTGCCAGTCTAGGACCAACCGTTTGGCCGCTACGGCTACGCGAATTTTTGCAAAATCGACATTTTCGATTACGAAATTTACGGTCTTCTTGACATAAGTCGGGAAGTAGTCGTCATAGAGCCTTCTGGTTTAGACCAGTCGATTCAGAGCGTCAAAACGCTTCGGACAGTATAGGATAGGTCATTTAGAGTCAGCTGGTTTCCAAGATACAGAGAGGCGTCGAAATCAAGCATAATATTTCGACGAAATTTTCGCGATTTTCAAAAAATTTCAATCTCGAATTTCTACTCAAAATCTACCCTAAGGTTTTCGGGGGCGCTAAAGAAGAAGGTCTGAACGATTTTCCGCTGAAAATTCGCGATTTCGTTTTTTGTACTTTTGACCTGTCGACACTTAGTCGTAAATATCTCGAGAACCAAAGCAGATAGCGAACTCTAGTTTGGATTATCGTAATCAGCGGGTCCGATTACATATAGTGTTGGCGTCAAAACAGGGAAAATCGACAATCGACATTTTTGAAATTTTAAAATTTCATCGCCTGAGGTTCAAAAAAATCGCGAAAATTTTAGAATGCCATAACTACCTCATTTCTCATCCGATCTCCGCGAATCTTGTGCCAAATTAAAGATATCGTCACTAGGATTAAAACGCGTATTCAATGTGCCAGTCTAGGACCAACCGTTTGGCCGCTACGGCTACGCGAATTTTTGCAAAATCGACATTTTCGATTACGAAATTTACGGTCTTCTTGACATAAGTCGGGAAGTAGGCGTCATAGAGCCTTCTGGTTTAGACCAGTCGATTCAGAGCGTCAAAACGCTTCGGACAGTATAGGATAGGTCATTTAGAGTCAGCTGGTTTCCAAGATACAGAGAGGCGTCGAAATCAAGCATAATATTTCGACGAAATTTTCGCGATTTTCAAAAAATTTCAATCTCGAATTTCTACTCAAAATCTACCCTAAGGTTTTCAGGGGCGCTAAAGAAGAAGGTCTGAACGATTTTCCGCTGAAAATTCGCGATTTCGTTTTTTGTACTTTTTACCTGTCGACACTAAGTCGTAAATATCTCGAGAACCAAAGCAGATAGCGAACTCTAGTTTGGATTATCGTAATCAGCGGGTCCGATTACATATAGTGTTGGCGTCAAAACAGGGAAAATCGACAATCGACATTTTTGAAATTTTAAAATTTCATCGCCTGAGGTTCAAAAAAATCGCGAAAATTTTAGAATGCCATAACTCCCTCATTTCTCATCCGATCTCCGCGAATCTTGTGCCAAATTAAAGATATCGTCACTAGGATTAAAACGCGTATTCAATGTGCCAGTCTAGGACCAACCGTTTGGCCGCTACGGCTACGCGAATTTTTGCAAAATCGACATTTTCGATTACGAAATTTACGGTCTTCTTGACATAAATCGGGAAGTAGGCGTCATAGAGCCTTCTGGTTTAGACCAGTCGATTCAGAGCGTCAAAACGCTTCGGACAGTATAGGATAGGTCATTTAGAGTCAGCTGGTTTCCAAGATACAGAGAGGCGTCGAAATCAAGCATAATATTTCGACGAAATTTTCGCGATTTTCAAAAAATTTCAATCTCGAATTTCTACTCAAAATCTACCCTAAGGTTTTCAGGGGCGCTAAAGAAGAAGGTCTGAACGATTTTCCGCTGAAAATTTGCGATTTCGTTTTTTGTACTTTTTACCTGTCGACACTAAGTCGTAAATATCTCGAGAACCAAAGCAGATAGCGAACTCTAGTTTGGATTATCGTAATCAGCGGGTCCAATTACATATAGTGTTGGCGTCAAAACAGGGAAAATCGACAATCGACATTTTTGAAATTTTAAAATTTCATCGCCTGAGGTTCAAAAAAATCGCGAAAATTTTAGAATGCCATAACTCCCTCATTTCTCATCCGATCTCCGCGAATCTTGTGCCAAATTAAAGATATCGTCACTAGGATTAAAACGCGTATTCAATGTGCCAGTCTAGGACCAACCGTTTGGCCGCTACGGCTACGCGAATTTTTGCAAAATCGACATTTTCGATTACGAAATTTACGGTCTTCTTGACATAAGTCGGGAAGTAGGCGTCATAGAGCCTTCTGGTTTAGACCAGTCGATTCAGAGCGTCAAAACGCTTCGGACAGTATAGGATAGGTCATTTAGAGTCAGCTGGTTTCCAAGATACAGAGAGGCGTCGAAATCAAGCATAATATTTCGACGAAATTTTCGCGATTTTCAAAAAATTTCAATCTCGAATTTCTACTCAAAATCTACCCTAAGGTTTTCGGGGGCGCTAAAGAAGAAGGTCTGAACGATTTTCCGCTGAAAATTCGCGATTTCGTTTTTTGTACTTTTGACCTGTCGACACTTAGTCGTAAATATCTCGAGAACCAAAGCAGATAGCGAACTCTAGTTTGGATTATCGTAATCAGCGGGTCCGATTACATATAGTGTTGGCGTCAAAACAGGGAAAATCGACAATCGACATTTTTGAAATTTTAAAATTTCATCGCCTGAGGTTCAAAAAAATCGCGAAAATTTTAGAATGCCATAACTACCTCATTTCTCATCCGATCTCCGCGAATCTTGTGCCAAATTAAAGATATCGTCACTAGGATTAAAACGCGTATTCAATGTGCCAGTCTAGGACCAACCGTTTGGCCGCTACGGCTACGCGAATTTTTGCAAAATCGACATTTTCGATTACGAAATTTACGGTCTTCTTGACATAAGTCGGGAAGTAGGCGTCATAGAGCCTTCTGGTTTAGACCAGTCGATTCAGAGCGTCAAAACGCTTCGGACAGTATAGGATAGGTCATTTAGAGTCAGCTGGTTTCCAAGATACAGAGAGGCGTCGAAATCAAGCATAATATTTCGACGAAATTTTCGCGATTTTCAAAAAATTTCAATCTCGAATTTCTACTCAAAATCTACCCTAAGGTTTTCGGGGGCGCTAAAGAAGAAGGTGTGAACGATTTTCCGCTGAAAATTCGCGATTTCGTTTTTTGTACTTTTGACCTATCGACACTAAGTCGTAAATATCTCGAGAACCAAAGCAGATAGCGAACTCTAGTTTGGATTATCGTAATCAGCGGGTCCGATTACATATAGTGTTGGCGTCAAAACAGGGAAAATCGACAATCGACATTTTTGAAATTTTTAAATTTCATCGCCTGAGGTTAAAAAAAATCACGAAAATTTCAGAACGCCATAACTCCCGCATTTCTCATCCGATCTCCGCGAATCTTGTGCCAAATTAAAGATATCGTCACTAGGATTAAAACGCGTATTCAATGTGCCAGTCTAGGACCAACCGTTTGGCCGCTACGGCTACGCGAATTTTTGCAAAATCGACATTTTCGATTACGAAATTTACGGTCTTCTTGACATAAGTCGGGAAGTAGTCGTCATAGAGCCTTCTGGTTTAGACCAGTCGATTCAGAGCGTCAAAACGCTTCGGACAGTATAGGATAGGTCATTTAGAGTCAGCTGGTTTCCAAGATACAGAGAGGCGTCGAAATCAAGCATAATATTTCGACGAAATTTTCGCGATTTTCAAAAAATTTCAATCTCGAATTTCTACTCAAAATCTACCCTAAGGTTTTCGGGGGCGCTAAAGAAGAAGGTCTGAACGATTTTCCGCTGAAAATTCGCGATTTCGTTTTTTGTACTTTTGACCTGTCGACACTTAGTCGTAAATATCTCGAGAACCAAAGCAGATAGCGAACTCTAGTTTGGATTATCGTAATCAGCGGGTCCGATTACATATAGTGTTGGCGTCAAAACAGGGAAAATCGACAATCGACATTTTTGAAATTTTAAAATTTCATCGCCTGAGGTTCAAAAAAATCGCGAAAATTTTAGAATGCCATAACTACCTCATTTCTCATCCGATCTCCGCGAATCTTGTGCCAAATTAAAGATATCGTCACTAGGATTAAAACGCGTATTCAATGTGCCAGTCTAGGACCAACCGTTTGGCCGCTACGGCTACGCGAATTTTTGCAAAATCGACATTTTCGATTACGAAATTTACGGTCTTCTTGACATAAGTCGGGAAGTAGGCGTCATAGAGCCTTCTGGTTTAGACCAGTCGATTCAGAGCGTCAAAACGCTTCGGACAGTATAGGATAGGTCATTTAGAGTCAGCTGGTTTCCAAGATACAGAGAGGCGTCGAAATCAAGCATAATATTTCGACGAAATTTTCGCGATTTTCAAAAAATTTCAATCTCGAATTTCTACTCAAAATCTACCCTAAGGTTTTCAGGGGCGCTAAAGAAGAAGGTCTGAACGATTTTCCGCTGAAAATTCGCGATTTCGTTTTTTGTACTTTTTACCTGTCGACACTAAGTCGTAAATATCTCGAGAACCAAAGCAGATAGCGAACTCTAGTTTGGATTATCGTAATCAGCGGGTCCAATTACATATAGTGTTGGCGTCAAAACAGGGAAAATCGACAATCGACATTTTTGAAATTTTAAAATTTCATCGCCTGAGGTTCAAAAAAATCGCGAAAATTTTAGAATGCCATAACTCCCTCATTTCTCATCCGATCTCCGCGAATCTTGTGCCAAATTAAAGATATCGTCACTAGGATTAAAACGCGTATTCAATGTGCCAGTCTAGGACCAACCGTTTGGCCGCTACGGCTACGCGAATTTTTGCAAAATCGACATTTTCGATTACGAAATTTACGGTCTTCTTGACATAAGTCGGGAAGTAGGCGTCATAGAGCCTTCTGGTTTAGACCAGTTGATTCAGAGCGTCAAAACGCTTCGGACAGTATAGGATAGGTCATTTAGAGTCAGCTGGTTTCCAAGATACAGAGAGGCGTCGAAATCAAGCATAATATTTCGACGAAATTTTCGCGATTTTCAAAAAATTTCAATCTCGAATTTCTACTCAAAATCTACCCTAAGGTTTTCGGGGGCGCTAAAGAAGAAGGTCTGAACGATTTTCCGCTGAAAATTCGCGATTTCGTTTTTTGTACTTTTGACCTGTCGACACTTAGTCGTAAATATCTCGAGAACCAAAGCAGATAGCGAACTCTAGTTTGGATTATCGTAATCAGCGGGTCCGATTACATATAGTGTTGGCGTCAAAACAGGGAAAATCGACAATCGACATTTTTGAAATTTTAAAATTTCATCGCCTGAGGTTCAAAAAAATCGCGAAAATTTTAGAATGCCATAACTACCTCATTTCTCATCCGATCTCCGCGAATCTTGTGCCAAATTAAAGATATCGTCACTAGGATTAAAACGCGTATTCAATGTGCCAGTCTAGGACCAACCGTTTGGCCGCTACGGCTACGCGAATTTTTGCAAAATCGACATTTTCGATTACGAAATTTACGGTCTTCTTGACATAAGTCGGGAAGTAGGCGTCATAGAGCCTTCTGGTTTAGACCAGTCGATTCAGAGCGTCAAAACGCTTCGGACAGTATAGGATAGGTCATTTAGAGTCAGCTGGTTTCCAAGATACAGAGAGGCGTCGAAATCAAGCATAATATTTCGACGAAATTTTCGCGATTTTCAAAAAATTTCAATCTCGAATTTCTACTCAAAATCTACCCTAAGGTTTTCAGGGGCGCTAAAGAAGAAGGTCTGAACGATTTTCCGCTGAAAATTCGCGATTTCGTTTTTTGTACTTTTTACCTGTCGACACTAAGTCGTAAATATCTCGAGAACCAAAGCAGATAGCGAACTCTAGTTTGGATTATCGTAATCAGCGGGTCCAATTACATATAGTGTTGGCGTCAAAACAGGGAAAATCGACAATCGACATTTTTGAAATTTTAAAATTTCATCGCCTGAGGTTCAAAAAAATCGCGAAAATTTTAGAATGCCATAACTCCCTCATTTCTCATCCGATCTCCGCGAATCTTGTGCCAAATTAAAGATATCGTCACTAGGATTAAAACGCGTATTCAATGTGCCAGTCTAGGACCAACCGTTTGGCCGCTACGGCTACGCGAATTTTTGCAAAATCGACATTTTCGATTACGAAATTTACGGTCTTCTTGACATAAGTCGGGAAGTAGGCGTCATAGAGCCTTCTGGTTTAGACCAGTTGATTCAGAGCGTCAAAACGCTTCGGACAGTATAGGATAGGTCATTTAGAGTCAGCTGGTTTCCAAGATACAGAGAGGCGTCGAAATCAAGCATAATATTTCGACGAAATTTTCGCGATTTTCAAAAAATTTCAATCTCGAATTTCTACTCAAAATCTACCCTAAGGTTTTCGGGGGCGCTAAAGAAGAAGGTCTGAACGATTTTCCGCTGAAAATTCGCGATTTCGTTTTTTGTACTTTTGACCTGTCGACACTTAGTCGTAAATATCTCGAGAACCAAAGCAGATAGCGAACTCTAGTTTGGATTATCGTAATCAGCGGGTCCGATTACATATAGTGTTGGCGTCAAAACAGGGAAAATCGACAATCGACATTTTTGAAATTTTAAAATTTCATCGCCTGAGGTTCAAAAAAATCGCGAAAATTTTAGAATGCCATAACTACCTCATTTCTCATCCGATCTCCGCGAATCTTGTGCCAAATTAAAGATATCGTCACTAGGATTAAAACGCGTATTCAATGTGCCAGTCTAGGACCAACCGTTTGGCCGCTACGGCTACGCGAATTTTTGCAAAATCGACATTTTCGATTACGAAATTTACTGTCTTCTTGACATAAGTCGGGAAGTAGGCGTCATAGAGCCTTCTGGTTTAGACCAGTCGATTCAGAGCGTCAAAACGCTTCGGACAGTATAGGATAGGTCATTTAGAGTCAGCTGGTTTCCAAGATACAGAGAGGCGTCGAAATCAAGCATAATATTTCGACGAAATTTTCGCGATTTTCAAAAAATTTCAATCTCGAATTTCTACTCAAAATCTACCCTAAGGTTTTCAGGGGCGCTAAAGAAGAAGGTCTGAACGATTTTCCGCTGAAAATTCGCGATCTCGTTTTTTGTACTTTTGACCTGTCGACACTAAGTCGTAAATATCTCGAGAACCAAAGCAGATAGCGAACTCTAGTTTGGATTATCGTAATCAGCGGGTCCGATTACATATAGTGTTGGCGTCAAAACAGGGAAAATCGACAATCGACATTTTTGAAATTTTTAAATTTCATCGCCTGAGGTTAAAAAAAATCACGAAAATTTCAGAACGCCATAACTCCCGCATTTCTCATCCGATCTCCGCGAATCTTGTGCCAAATTAAAGATATCGTCACTAGGATTAAAACGCGTATTCAATGTGCCAGTCTAGGACCAACCGTTTGGCCGCTACGGCTACGCGAATTTTTGCAAAATCGACATTTTCGATTACGAAATTTACGGTCTTCTTGACATAAGTCGGGAAGTAGGCGTCATAGAGCCTTCTGGTTTAGACCAGTCGATTCAGAGCGTCAAAACGCTTCGGACAGTATAGGATAGGTCATTTAGAGTCAGCTGGTTTCCAAGATACAGAGAGGCGTCGAAATCAAGCATAATATTTCGACGAAATTTTCGCGATTTTCAAAAAATTTCAATCTCGAATTTCTACT
Source organism: Melolontha melolontha (assembly GCA_935421215.2). Classification (NCBI taxonomy): domain Eukaryota; kingdom Metazoa; phylum Arthropoda; class Insecta; order Coleoptera; family Scarabaeidae; genus Melolontha; species Melolontha melolontha. Next base: position 6,867,828 of record OW285239.1, on the reverse strand, counting down.
CAAAATCTACCCTAAGGTTTTCAGGGGCGCTAAAGAAGAAGGTCTGAACGATTTTCCGCTGAAAATTCGCGATTTCGTTTTTTGTACTTTGTACCTGTCGACACTAAGTCGTAAATATCTCGAGAACCAAAGCAGATAGCGAACTCTAGTTTGGATTATCGTAATCAGCGGGTCCAATTACATATAGTGTTGGCGTCAAAACAGGGAAAATCGACAATCGACATTTTTGAAATTTTAAAATTTCATCGCCTGAGGTTCAAAAAAATCGCGAAAATTTTAGAATGCCATAACTCCCTCATTTCTCATCCGATCTCCGCGAATCTTGTGCCAAATTAAAGATATCGTCACTAGGATTAAAACGCGTATTCAATGTGCCAGTCTAGGACCAACCGTTTGGCCGCTACGGCTACGCGAATTTTTGCAAAATCGACATTTTCGATTACGAAATTTACGGTCTTCTTGACATAAGTCGGGAAGTAGGCGTCATAGAGCCTTCTGGTTTAGACCAATTGATTCAGAGCGTCAAAACGCTTCGGACAGTATAGGATAGGTCATTTAGAGTCAGCTGGTTTCCAAGATACAGAGAGGCGTCGAAATCAAGCATAATATTTCGACGAAATTTTCGCGATTTTCAAAAAATTTCAATCTCGAATTTCTACTCAAAATCTACCCTAAGGTTTTCGGGGGCGCTAAAGAAGAAGGTCTGAACGATTTTCCGCTGAAAATTCGCGATTTCGTTTTTTGTACTTTTGACCTGTCGACACTTAGTCGTAAATATCTCGAGAACCAAAGCAGATAGCGAACTCTAGTTTGGATTATCGTAATCAGCGGGTCCGATTACATATAGTGTTGGCGTCAAAACAGGGAAAATCGACAATCGACATTTTTGAAATTTTAAAATTTCATCGCCTGAGGTTCAAAAAAATCGCGAAAATTTTAGAATGCCATAACTACCTCATTTCTCATCCGATCTCCGCGAATCTTGTGCCAAATTAAAGATATCGTCACTAGGATTAAAACGCGTATTCAATGTGCCAGTCTAGGACCAACCGTTTGGCCGCTACGGCTACGCGAATTTTTGCAAAATCGACATTTTCGATTACGAAATTTACGGTCTTCTTGACATAAGTCGGGAAGTAGGCGTCATAGAGCCTTCTGGTTTAGACCAGTCGATTCAGAGCGTCAAAACGCTTCGGACAGTATAGGATAGGTCATTTAGAGTCAGCTGGTTTCCAAGATACAGAGAGGCGTCGAAATCAAGCATAATATTTCGACGAAATTTTCGCGATTTTCAAAAAATTTCAATCTCGAATTTCTACTCAAAATCTACCCTAAGGTTTTCAGGGGCGCTAAAGAAGAAGGTCTGAACGATTTTCCGCTGAAAATTCGCGATTTCGTTTTTTGTACTTTGTACCTGTCGACACTAAGTCGTAAATATCTCGAGAACCAAAGCAGATAGCGAACTCTAGTTTGGATTATCGTAATCAGCGGGTCCAATTACATATAGTGTTGGCGTCAAAACAGGGAAAATCGACAATCGACATTTTTGAAATTTTAAAATTTCATCGCCTGAGGTTCAAAAAAATCGCGAAAATTTTAGAATGCCATAACTCCCTCATTTCTCATCCGATATCCGCGAATCTTGTGCCAAATTAAAGATATCGTCACTAGGATTAAAACGCGTATTCAATGTGCCAGTCTAGGACCAACCGTTTGGCCGCTACGGCTACGCGAATTTTTGCAAAATCGACATTTTCGATTACGAAATTTACGGTCTTCTTGACATAAGTCGGGAAGTAGGCGTCATAGAGCCTTCTGGTTTAGACCAATTGATTCAGAGCGTCAAAACGCTTCGGACAGTATAGGATAGGTCATTTAGAGTCAGCTGGTTTCCAAGATACAGAGAGGCGTCGAAATCAAGCATAATATTTCGACGAAATTTTCGCGATTTTCAAAAAATTTCAATCTCGAATTTCTACTCAAAATCTACCCTAAGGTTTTCGGGGGCGCTAAAGAAGAAGGTCTGAACGATTTTCCGCTGAAAATTCGCGATTTCGTTTTTTGTACTTTTGACCTGTCGACACTTAGTCGTAAATATCTCGAGAACCAAAGCAGATAGCGAACTCTAGTTTGGATTATCGTAATCAGCGGGTCCGATTACATATAGTGTTGGCGTCAAAACAGGGAAAATCGACAATCGACATTTTTGAAATTTTAAAATTTCATCGCCTGAGGTTCAAAAAAATCGCGAAAATTTTAGAATGCCATAACTACCTCATTTCTCATCCGATCTCCGCGAATCTTGTGCCAAATTAAAGATATCGTCACTAGGATTAAAACGCGTATTCAATGTGCCAGTCTAGGACCAACCGTTTGGCCGCTACGGCTACGCGAATTTTTGCAAAATCGACATTTTCGATTACGAAATTTACGGTCTTCTTGACATAAGTCGGGAAGTAGGCGTCATAGAGCCTTCTGGTTTAGACCAGTCGATTCAGAGCGTCAAAACGCTTCGGACAGTATAGGATAGGTCATTTAGAGTCAGCTGGTTTCCAAGATACAGAGAGGCGTCGAAATCAAGCATAATATTTCGACGAAATTTTCGCGATTTTCAAAAAATTTCAATCTCGAATTTCTACTCAAAATCTACCCTAAGGTTTTCAGGGGCGCTAAAGAAGAAGGTCTGAACGATTTTCCGCTGAAAATTCGCGATTTCGTTTTTTGTACTTTTTACCTGTCGACACTAAGTCGTAAATATCTCGAGAACCAAAGCAGATAGCGAACTCTAGTTTGGATTATCGTAATCAGCGGGTCCAATTACATATAGTGTTGGCGTCAAAACAGGGAAAATCGACAATCGACATTTTTGAAATTTTAAAATTTCATCGCCTGAGGTTCAAAAAAATCGCGAAAATTTTAGAATGCCATAACTCCCTCATTTCTCATCCGATCTCCGCGAATCTTGTGCCAAATTAAAGATATCGTCACTAGGATTAAAACGCGTATTCAATGTGCCAGTCTAGGACCAACCGTTTGGCCGCTACGGCTACGCGAATTTTTGCAAAATCGACATTTTCGATTACGAAATTTACGGTCTTCTTGACATAAGTCGGGAAGTAGGCGTCATAGAGCCTTCTGGTTTAGACCAGTTGATTCAGAGCGTCAAAACGCTTCGGACAGTATAGGATAGGTCATTTAGAGTCAGCTGGTTTCCAAGATACAGAGAGGCGTCGAAATCAAGCATAATATTTCGACGAAATTTTCGCGATTTTCAAAAAATTTCAATCTCGAATTTCTACTCAAAATCTACCCTAAGGTTTTCGGGGGCGCTAAAGAAGAAGGTCTGAACGATTTTCCGCTGAAAATTCGCGATTTCGTTTTTTGTACTTTTGACCTGTCGACACTTAGTCGTAAATATCTCGAGAACCAAAGCAGATAGCGAACTCTAGTTTGGATTATCGTAATCAGCGGGTCCGATTACATATAGTGTTGGCGTCAAAACAGGGAAAATCGACAATCGACATTTTTGAAATTTTAAAATTTCATCGCCTGAGGTTCAAAAAAATCGCGAAAATTTTAGAATGCCATAACTACCTCATTTCTCATCCGATCTCCGCGAATCCTGTGCCAAATTAAAGATATCGTCACTAGGATTAAAACGCGTATTCAATGTGCCAGTCTAGGACCAACCGTTTGGCCGCTACGGCTACGCGAATTTTTGCAAAATCGACATTTTCGATTACGAAATTTACTGTCTTCTTGACATAAGTCGGGAAGTAGGCGTCATAGAGCCTTCTGGTTTAGACCAGTCGATTCAGAGCGTCAAAACGCTTCGGACAGTATAGGATAGGTCATTTAGAGTCAGCTGGTTTCCAAGATACAGAGAGGCGTCGAAATCAAGCATAATATTTCGACGAAATTTTCGCGATTTTCAAAAAATTTCAATCTCGAATTTCTACTCAAAATCTACCCTAAGGTTTTCAGGGGCGCTAAAGAAGAAGGTCTGAACGATTTTCCGCTGAAAATTCGCGATCTCGTTTTTTGTACTTTTGACCTGTCGACACTAAGTCGTAAATATCTCGAGAACCAAAGCAGATAGCGAACTCTAGTTTGGATTATCGTAATCAGCGGGTCCGATTACATATAGTGTTGGCGTCAAAACAGGGAAAATCGACAATCGACATTTTTGAAATTTTTAAATTTCATCGCCTGAGGTTAAAAAAAATCACGAAAATTTCAGAACGCCATAACTCCCGCATTTCTCATCCGATCTCCGCGAATCTTGTGCCAAATTAAAGATATCGTCACTAGGATTAAAACGCGTATTCAATGTGCCAGTCTAGGACCAACCGTTTGGCCGCTACGGCTACGCGAATTTTTGCAAAATCGACATTTTCGATTACGAAATTTACTGTCTTCTTGACATAAGTCGGGAAGTAGGCGTCATAGAGCCTTCTGGTTTAGACCAGTCGATTCAGAGCGTCAAAGCGCTTCGGACAGTATAGGATAGGTCATTTAGAGTCAGCTGGTTTCCAAGATACAGAGAGGCGTCGAAATCAAGCATAATATTTCGACGAAATTTTCGCGATTTTCAAAAAATTTCAATCTCGAATTTCTACTCAAAATCTACCCTAAGGTTTTCGGGGGCGCTAAAGAAGAAGGTCTGAACGATTTTCCGCTGAAAATTCGCGATTTCGTTTTTTGTACTTTTGACCTGTCGACACTTAGTCGTAAATATCTCGAGAACCAAAGCAGATAGCGAACTCTAGTTTGGATTATCGTAATCAGCGGGTCCGATTACATATAGTGTTGGCGTCAAAACAGGGAAAATCGACAATCGACATTTTTGAAATTTTAAAATTTCATCGCCTGAGGTTCAAAAAAATCGCGAAAATTTTAGAATGCCATAACTACCTCATTTCTCATCCGATCTCCGCGAATCTTGTGCCAAATTAAAGATATCGTCACTAGGATTAAAACGCGTATTCAATGTGCCAGTCTAGGACCAACCGTTTGGCCGCTACGGCTACGCGAATTTTTGCAAAATCGACATTTTCGATTACGAAATTTACGGTCTTCTTGACATAAGTCGGGAAGTAGGCGTCATAGAGCCTTCTGGTTTAGACCAGTCGATTCAGAGCGTCAAAACGCTTCGGACAGTATAGGATAGGTCATTTAGAGTCAGCTGGTTTCCAAGATACAGAGAGGCGTCGAAATCAAGCATAATATTTCGACGAAATTTTCGCGATTTTCAAAAAATTTCAATCTCGAATTTCTACTCAAAATCTACCCTAAGGTTTTCGGGGGCGCTAAAGAAGAAGGTGTGAACGATTTTCCGCTGAAAATTCGCGATTTCGTTTTTTGTACTTTTGACCTATCGACACTAAGTCGTAAATATCTCGAGAACCAAAGCAGATAGCGAACTCTAGTTTGGATTATCGTAATCAGCGGGTCCGATTACATATAGTGTTGGCGTCAAAACAGGGAAAATCGACAATCGACATTTTTGAAATTTTTAAATTTCATCGCCTGAGGTTAAAAAAAATCACGAAAATTTCAGAACGCCATAACTCCCGCATTTCTCATCCGATCTCCGCGAATCTTGTGCCAAATTAAAGATATCGTCACTAGGATTAAAACGCGTATTCAATGTGCCAGTCTAGGACCAACCGTTTGGCCGCTACGGCTACGCGAATTTTTGCAAAATCGACATTTTCGATTACGAAATTTACGGTCTTCTTGACATAAGTCGGGAAGTAGGCGTCATAGAGCCTTCTGGTTTAGACCAGTCGATTCAGAGCGTCAAAACGCTTCGGACAGTATAGGATAGGTCATTTAGAGTCAGCTGGTTTCCAAGATACAGAGAGGCGTCGAAATCAAGCATAATATTTCGACGAAATTTTCGCGATTTTCAAAAAATTTCAATCTCGAATTTCTACTCAAAATCTACCCTAAGGTTTTCAGGGGCGCTAAAGAAGAAGGTCTGAACGATTTTCCGCTGAAAATTCGCGATTTCGTTTTTTGTACTTTTTACCTGTCGACACTAAGTCGTAAATATCTCGAGAACCAAAGCAGATAGCGAACTCTAGTTTGGATTATCGTAATCAGCGGGTCCAATTACATATAGTGTTGGCGTCAAAACAGGGAAAATCGACAATCGACATTTTTGAAATTTTAAAATTTCATCGCCTGAGGTTCAAAAAAATCGCGAAAATTTTAGAATGCCATAACTCCCTCACTTCTCATCCGATCTCCGCGAATCTTGTGCCAAATTAAAGATATCGTCACTAGGATTAAAACGCGTATTCAATGTGCCAGTCTAGGACCAACCGTTTGGCCGCTACGGCTACGCGAATTTTTGCAAAATCGACATTTTCGATTACGAAATTTACGGTCTTCTTGACATAAGTCGGGAAGTAGGCGTCATAGAGCCTTCTGGTTTAGACCAGTTGATTCAGAGCGTCAAAACGCTTCGGACAGTATAGGATAGGTCATTTAGAGTCAGCTGGTTTCCAAGATACAGAGAGGCGTCGAAATCAAGCATAATATTTCGACGAAATTTTCGCGATTTTCAAAAAATTTCAATCTCGAATTTCTACTCAAAATCTACCCTAAGGTTTTCGGGGGCGCTAAAGAAGAAGGTCTGAACGATTTTCCGCTGAAAATTCGCGATTTCGTTTTTTGTACTTTTGACCTGTCGACACTTAGTCGTAAATATCTCGAGAACCAAAGCAGATAGCGAACTCTAGTTTGGATTATCGTAATCAGCGGGTCCGATTACATATAGTGTTGGCGTCAAAACAGGGAAAATCGACAATCGACATTTTTGAAATTTTAAAATTTCATCGCCTGAGGTTCAAAAAAATCGCGAAAATTTTAGAATGCCATAACTACCTCATTTCTCATCCGATCTCCGCGAATCTTGTGCCAAATTAAAGATATCGTCACTAGGATTAAAACGCGTATTCAATGTGCCAGTCTAGGACCAACCGTTTGGCCGCTACGGCTACGCGAATTTTTGCAAAATCGACATTTTCGATTACGAAATTTACTGTCTTCTTGACATAAGTCGGGAAGTAGGCGTCATAGAGCCTTCTGGTTTAGACCAGTCGATTCAGAGCGTCAAAACGCTTCGGACAGTATAGGATAGGTCATTTAGAGTCAGCTGGTTTCCAAGATACAGAGAGGCGTCGAAATCAAGCATAATATTTCGACGAAATTTTCGCGATTTTCAAAAAATTTCAATCTCGAATTTCTACTCAAAATCTACCCTAAGGTTTTCAGGGGCGCTAAAGAAGAAGGTCTGAACGATTTTCCGCTGAAAATTCGCGATCTCGTTTTTTGTACTTTTGACCTGTCGACACTAAGTCGTAAATATCTCGAGAACCAAAGCAGATAGCGAACTCTAGTTTGGATTATCGTAATCAGCGGGTCCGATTACATATAGTGTTGGCGTCAAAACAGGGAAAATCGACAATCGACATTTTTGAAATTTTTAAATTTCATCGCCTGAGGTTAAAAAAAATCACGAAAATTTCAGAACGCCATAACTCCCGCATTTCTCATCCGATCTCCGCGAATCTTGTGCCAAATTAAAGATATCGTCACTAGGATTAAAACGCGTATTCAATGTGCCAGTCTAGGACCAACCGTTTGGCCGCTACGGCTACGCGAATTTTTGCAAAATCGACATTTTCGATTACGAAATTTACTGTCTTCTTGACATAAGTCGGGAAGTAGGCGTCATAGAGCCTTCTGGTTTAGACCAGTCGATTCAGAGCGTCAAAGCGCTTCGGACAGTATAGGATAGGTCATTTAGAGTCAGCTGGTTTCCAAGATACAGAGAGGCGTCGAAATCAAGCATAATATTTCGACGAAATTTTCGCGATTTTCAAAAAATTTCAATCTCGAATTTCTACTCAAAATCTACCCTAAGGTTTTCGGGGGCGCTAAAGAAGAAGGTCTGAACGATTTTCCGCTGAAAATTCGCGATTTCGTTTTTTGTACTTTTGACCTGTCGACACTTAGTCGTAAATATCTCGAGAACCAAAGCAGATAGCGAACTCTAGTTTGGATTATCGTAATCAGCGGGTCCGATTACATATAGTGTTGGCGTCAAAACAGGGAAAATCGACAATCGACATTTTTGAAATTTTAAAATTTCATCGCCTGAGGTTCAAAAAAATCGCGAAAATTTTAGAATGCCATAACTACCTCATTTCTCATCCGATCTCCGCGAATCTTGTGCCAAATTAAAGATATCGTCACTAGGATTAAAACGCGTATTCAATGTGCCAGTCTAGGACCAACCGTTTGGCCGCTACGGCTACGCGAATTTTTGCAAAATCGACATTTTCGATTACGAAATTTACGGTCTTCTTGACATAAGTCGGGAAGTAGGCGTCATAGAGCCTTCTGGTTTAGACCAGTCGATTCAGAGCGTCAAAACGCTTCGGACAGTATAGGATAGGTCATTTAGAGTCAGCTGGTTTCCAAGATACAGAGAGGCGTCGAAATCAAGCATAATATTTCGACGAAATTTTCGCGATTTTCAAAAAATTTCAATCTCGAATTTCTACTCAAAATCTACCCTAAGGTTTTCGGGGGCGCTAAAGAAGAAGGTGTGAACGATTTTCCGCTGAAAATTCGCGATTTCGTTTTTTGTACTTTTGACCTATCGACACTAAGTCGTAAATATCTCGAGAACCAAAGCAGATAGCGAACTCTAGTTTGGATTATCGTAATCAGCGGGTCCGATTACATATAGTGTTGGCGTCAAAACAGGGAAAATCGACAATCGACATTTTTGAAATTTTTAAATTTCATCGCCTGAGGTTAAAAAAAATCACGAAAATTTCAGAACGCCATAACTCCCGCATTTCTCATCCGATCTCCGCGAATCTTGTGCCAAATTAAAGATATCGTCACTAGGATTAAAACGCGTATTCAATGTGCCAGTCTAGGACCAACCGTTTGGCCGCTACGGCTACGCGAATTTTTGCAAAATCGACATTTTCGATTACGAAATTTACGGTCTTCTTGACATAAGTCGGGAAGTAGGCGTCATAGAGCCTTCTGGTTTAGACCAGTCGATTCAGAGCGTCAAAACGCTTCGGACAGTATAGGATAGGTCATTTAGAGTCAGCTGGTTTCCAAGATACAGAGAGGCGTCGAAATCAAGCATAATATTTCGACGAAATTTTCGCGATTTTCAAAAAATTTCAATCTCGAATTTCTACTCAAAATCTACCCTAAGGTTTTCAGGGGCGCTAAAGAAGAAGGTCTGAACGATTTTCCGCTGAAAATTCGCGATTTCGTTTTTTGTACTTTTTACCTGTCGACACTAAGTCGTAAATATCTCGAGAACCAAAGCAGATAGCGAACTCTAGTTTGGATTATCGTAATCAGCGGGTCCAATTACATATAGTGTTGGCGTCAAAACAGGGAAAATCGACAATCGACATTTTTGAAATTTTAAAATTTCATCGCCTGAGGTTCAAAAAAATCGCGAAAATTTTAGAATGCCATAACTCCCTCACTTCTCATCCGATCTCCGCGAATCTTGTGCCAAATTAAAGATATCGTCACTAGGATTAAAACGCGTATTCAATGTGCCAGTCTAGGACCAACCGTTTGGCCGCTACGGCTACGCGAATTTTTGCAAAATCGACATTTTCGATTACGAAATTTACGGTCTTCTTGACATAAGTCGGGAAGTAGGCGTCATAGAGCCTTCTGGTTTAGACCAGTTGATTCAGAGCGTCAAAACGCTTCGGACAGTATAGGATAGGTCATTTAGAGTCAGCTGGTTTCCAAGATACAGAGAGGCGTCGAAATCAAGCATAATATTTCGACGAAATTTTCGCGATTTTCAAAAAATTTCAATCTCGAATTTCTACTCAAAATCTACCCTAAGGTTTTCGGGGGCGCTAAAGAAGAAGGTCTGAACGATTTTCCGCTGAAAATTCGCGATTTCGTTTTTTGTACTTTTGACCTGTCGACACTTAGTCGTAAATATCTCGAGAACCAAAGCAGATAGCGAACTCTAGTTTGGATTATCGTAATCAGCGGGTCCGATTACATATAGTGTTGGCGTCAAAACAGGGAAAATCGACAATCGACATTTTTGAAATTTTAAAATTTCATCGCCTGAGGTTCAAAAAAATCGCGAAAATTTTAGAATGCCATAACTCCCTCATTTCTCATCCGATCTCCGCGAATCTTGTGCCAAATTAAAGATATCGTCACTAGGATTAAAACGCGTATTCAATGTGCCAGTCTAGGACCAACCGTTTGGCCGCTACGGCTACGCGAATTTTTGCAAAATCGACATTTTCGATTACGAAATTTACTGTCTTCTTGACATAAGTCGGGAAGTAGGCGTCATAGAGCCTTCTGGTTTAGACCAGTCGATTCAGAGCGTCAAAACGCTTCGGACAGTATAGGATAGGTCATTTAGAGTCAGCTGGTTTCCAAGATACAGAGAGGCGTCGAAATCAAGCATAATATTTCGACGAAATTTTCGCGATTTTCAAAAAATTTCAATCTCGAATTTCTACTCAAAATCTACCCTAAGGTTTTCGGGGGCGCTAAAGAAGAAGGTCTGAACGATTTTCCGCTGAAAATTCGCGATTTCGTTTTTTGTACTTTTGACCTGTCGACACTTAGTCGTAAATATCTCGAGAACCAAAGCAGATAGCGAACTCTAGTTTGGATTATCGTAATCAGCGGGTCCGATTACATATAGTGTTGGCGTCAAAACAGGGAAAATCGACAATCGACATTTTTGAAATTTTTAAATTTCATCGCCTGAGGTTAAAAAAAATCACGAAAATTTCAGAACGCCATAACTCCCGCATTTCTCATCCGATCTCCGCGAATCTTGTGCCAAATTAAAGATATCGTCACTAGGATTAAAACGCGTATTCAATGTGCCAGTCTAGGACCAACCGTTTGGCCGCTACGGCTACGCGAATTTTTGCAAAATCGACATTTTCGATTACGAAATTTACGGTCTTCTTGACATAAGTCGGGAAGTAGGCGTCATAGAGCCTTCTGGTTTAGACCAGTCGATTCAGAGCGTCAAAACGCTTCGGACAGTATAGGATAGGTCATTTAGAGTCAGCTGGTTTCCAAGATACAGAGAGGCGTCGAAATCAAGCATAATATTTCGACGAAATTTTCGCGATTTTCAAAAAATTTCAATCTCGAATTTCTACTCAAAATCTACCCTAAGGTTTTCAGGGGCGCTAAAGAAGAAGGTCTGAACGATTTTCCGCTGAAAATTCGCGATTTCGTTTTTTGTACTTTTTACCTGTCGACACTAAGTCGTAAATATCTCGAGAACCAAAGCAGATAGCGAACTCTAGTTTGGATTATCGTAATCAGCGGGTCCAATTACATATAGTGTTGGCGTCAAAACAGGGAAAATCGACAATCGACATTTTTGAAATTTTAAAATTTCATCGCCTGAGGTTCAAAAAAATCGCGAAAATTTTAGAATGCCATAACTCCCTCATTTCTCATCCGATCTCCGCGAATCTTGTGCCAAATTAAAGATATCGTCACTAGGATTAAAACGCGTATTCAATGTGCCAGTCTAGGACCAACCGTTTGGCCGCTACGGCTACGCGAATTTTTGCAAAATCGACATTTTCGATTACGAAATTTACGGTCTTCTTGACATAAGTCGGGAAGTAGGCGTCATAGAGCCTTCTGGTTTAGACCAGTTGATTCAGAGCGTCAAAACGCTTCGAACAGTATAGGATAGGTCATTTAGAGTCAGCTGGTTTCCAAGATACAGAGAGGCGTCGAAATCAAGCATAATATTTCGACGAAATTTTCGCGATTTTCAAAAAATTTCAATCTCGAATTTCTACTCAAAATCTACCCTAAGGTTTTCGGGGGCGCTAAAGAAGAAGGTCTGAACGATTTTCCGCTGAAAATTCGCGATTTCGTTTTTTGTACTTTTGACCTGTCGACACTTAGTCGTAAATATCTCGAGAACCAAAGCAGATAGCGAACTCTAGTTTGGATTATCGTAATCAGCGGGTCCGATTACATATAGTGTTGGCGTCAAAACAGGGAAAATCGACAATCGACATTTTTGAAATTTTAAAATTTCATCGCCTGAGGTTCAAAAAAATCGCGAAAATTTTAGAATGCCATAACTCCCTCATTTCTCATCCGATCTCCGCGAATCTTGTGCCAAATTAAAGATATCGTCACTAGGATTAAAACGCGTATTCAATGTGCCAGTCTAGGACCAACCGTTTGGCCGCTACGGCTACGCGAATTTTTGCAAAATCGACATTTTCGATTACGAAATTTACGGTCTTCTTGACATAAGTCGGGAAGTAGGCGTCATAGAGCCTTCTGGTTTAGACCAGTCGATTCAGAGCGTCAAAACGCTTCGGACAGTATAGGATAGGTCATTTAGAGTCAGCTGGTTTCCAAGATACAGAGAGGCGTCGAAATCAAGCATAATATTTCGACGAAATTTTCGCGATTTTCAAAAAATTTCAATCTCGAATTTCTACTCAAAATCTACCCTAAGGTTTTCAGGGGCGCTAAAGAAGAAGGTCTGAACGATTTTCCGCTGAAAATTCGCGATTTCGTTTTTTGTACTTTTTACCTGTCGACACTAAGTCGTAAATATCTCGAGAACCAAAGCAGATAGCGAACTCTAGTTTGGATTATCGTAATCAGCGGGTCCAATTACATATAGTGTTGGCGTCAAAACAGGGAAAATCGACAATCGACATTTTTGAAATTTTAAAATTTCATCGCCTGAGGTTCAAAAAAATCGCGAAAATTTTAGAATGCCATAACTCCCTCACTTCTCATCCGATCTCCGCGAATCTTGTGCCAAATTAAAGATATCGTCACTAGGATTAAAACGCGTATTCAATGTGCCAGTCTAGGACCAACCGTTTGGCCGCTACGGCTACGCGAATTTTTGCAAAATCGACATTTTCGATTACGAAATTTACGGTCTTCTTGACATAAGTCGGGAAGTAGGCGTCATAGAGCCTTCTGGTTTAGACCAGTTGATTCAGAGCGTCAAAACGCTTCGGACAGTATAGGATAGGTCATTTAGAGTCAGCTGGTTTCCAAGATACAGAGAGGCGTCGAAATCAAGCATAATATTTCGACGAAATTTTCGCGATTTTCAAAAAATTTCAATCTCGAATTTCTACTCAAAATCTACCCTAAGGTTTTCGGGGGCGCTAAAGAAGAAGGTCTGAACGATTTTCCGCTGAAAATTCGCGATTTCGTTTTTTGTACTTTTGACCTGTCGACACTTAGTCGTAAATATCTCGAGAACCAAAGCAGATAGCGAACTCTAGTTTGGATTATCGTAATCAGCGGGTCCGATTACATATAGTGTTGGCGTCAAAACAGGGAAAATCGACAATCGACATTTTTGAAATTTTAAAATTTCATCGCCTGAGGTTCAAAAAAATCGCGAAAATTTTAGAATGCCATAACTCCCTCATTTCTCATCCGATCTCCGCGAATCTTGTGCCAAATTAAAGATATCGTCACTAGGATTAAAACGCGTATTCAATGTGCCAGTCTAGGACCAACCGTTTGGCCGCTACGGCTACGCGAATTTTTGCAAAATCGACATTTTCGATTACGAAATTTACTGTCTTCTTGACATAAGTCGGGAAGTAGGCGTCATAGAGCCTTCTGGTTTAGACCAGTCGATTCAGAGCGTCAAAACGCTTCGGACAGTATAGGATAGGTCATTTAGAGTCAGCTGGTTTCCAAGATACAGAGAGGCGTCGAAATCAAGCATAATATTTCGACGAAATTTTCGCGATTTTCAAAAAATTTCAATCTCGAATTTCTACTCAAAATCTACCCTAAGGTTTTCGGGGGCGCTAAAGAAGAAGGTCTGAACGATTTTCCGCTGAAAATTCGCGATTTCGTTTTTTGTACTTTTGACCTGTCGACACTTAGTCGTAAATATCTCGAGAACCAAAGCAGATAGCGAACTCTAGTTTGGATTATCGTAATCAGCGGGTCCGATTACATATAGTGTTGGCGTCAAAACAGGGAAAATCGACAATCGACATTTTTGAAATTTTAAAATTTCATCGCCTGAGGTTCAAAAAAATCGCGAAAATTTTAGAATGCCATAACTACCTCATTTCTCATCCGATCTCCGCGAATCTTGTGCCAAATTAAAGATATCGTCACTAGGATTAAAACGCGTATTCAATGTGCCAGTCTAGGACCAACCGTTTGGCCGCTACGGCTACGCGAATTTTTGCAAAATCGACATTTTCGATTACGAAATTTACGGTCTTCTTGACATAAGTCGGGAAGTAGGCGTCATAGAGCCTTCTGGTTTAGACCAGTCGATTCAGAGCGTCAAAACGCTTCGGACAGTATAGGATAGGTCATTTAGAGTCAGCTGGTTTCCAAGATACAGAGAGGCGTCGAAATCAAGCATAATATTTCGACGAAATTTTCGCGATTTTCAAAAAATTTCAATCTCGAATTTCTACTCAAAATCTACCCTAAGGTTTTCGGGGGCGCTAAAGAAGAAGGTGTGAACGATTTTCCGCTGAAAATTCGCGATTTCGTTTTTTGTACTTTTGACCTATCGACACTAAGTCGTAAATATCTCGAGAACCAAAGCAGATAGCGAACTCTAGTTTGGATTATCGTAATCAGCGGGTCCGATTACATATAGTGTTGGCGTCAAAACAGGGAAAATCGACAATCGACATTTTTGAAATTTTTAAATTTCATCGCCTGAGGTTAAAAAAAATCACGAAAATTTCAGAACGCCATAACTCCCGCATTTCTCATCCGATCTCCGCGAATCTTGTGCCAAATTAAAGATATCGTCACTAGGATTAAAACGCGTATTCAATGTGCCAGTCTAGGACCAACCGTTTGGCCGCTACGGCTACGCGAATTTTTGCAAAATCGACATTTTCGATTACGAAATTTACGGTCTTCTTGACATAAGTCGGGAAGTAGGCGTCATAGAGCCTTCTGGTTTAGACCAGTCGATTCAGAGCGTCAAAACGCTTCGGACAGTATAGGATAGGTCATTTAGAGTCAGCTGGTTTCCAAGATACAGAGAGGCGTCGAAATCAAGCATAATATTTCGACGAAATTTTCGCGATTTTCAAAAAATTTCAATCTCGAATTTCTACTCAAAATCTACCCTAAGGTTTTCAGGGGCGCTAAAGAAGAAGGTCTGAACGATTTTCCGCTGAAAATTCGCGATTTCGTTTTTTGTACTTTTTACCTGTCGACACTAAGTCGTAAATATCTCGAGAACCAAAGCAGATAGCGAACTCTAGTTTGGATTATCGTAATCAGCGGGTCCAATTACATATAGTGTTGGCGTCAAAACAGGGAAAATCGACAATCGACATTTTTGAAATTTTAAAATTTCATCGCCTGAGGTTCAAAAAAATCGCGAAAATTTTAGAATGCCATAACTCCCTCATTTCTCATCCGATCTCCGCGAATCTTGTGCCAAATTAAAGATATCGTCACTAGGATTAAAACGCGTATTCAATGTGCCAGTCTAGGACCAACCGTTTGGCCGCTACGGCTACGCGAATTTTTGCAAAATCGACATTTTCGATTACGAAATTTACGGTCTTCTTGACATAAGTCGGGAAGTAGGCGTCATAGAGCCTTCTGGTTTAGACCAGTTGATTCAGAGCGTCAAAACGCTTCGAACAGTATAGGATAGGTCATTTAGAGTCAGCTGGTTTCCAAGATACAGAGAGGCGTCGAAATCAAGCATAATATTTCGACGAAATTTTCGCGATTTTCAAAAAATTTCAATCTCGAATTTCTACTCAAAATCTACCCTAAGGTTTTCGGGGGCGCTAAAGAAGAAGGTCTGAACGATTTTCCGCTGAAAATTCGCGATTTCGTTTTTTGTACTTTTGACCTGTCGACACTTAGTCGTAAATATCTCGAGAACCAAAGCAGATAGCGAACTCTAGTTTGGATTATCGTAATCAGCGGGTCCGATTACATATAGTGTTGGCGTCAAAACAGGGAAAATCGACAATCGACATTTTTGAAATTTTAAAATTTCATCGCCTGAGGTTCAAAAAAATCGCGAAAATTTTAGAATGCCATAACTCCCTCATTTCTCATCCGATCTCCGCGAATCTTGTGCCAAATTAAAGATATCGTCACTAGGATTAAAACGCGTATTCAATGTGCCAGTCTAGGACCAACCGTTTGGCCGCTACGGCTACGCGAATTTTTGCAAAATCGACATTTTCGATTACGAAATTTACGGTCTTCTTGACATAAGTCGGGAAGTAGGCGTCATAGAGCCTTCTGGTTTAGACCAGTTGATTCAGAGCGTCAAAACGCTTCGGACAGTATAGGATAGGTCATTTAGAGTCAGCTGGTTTCCAAGATACAGAGAGGCGTCGAAATCAAGCATAATATTTCGACGAAATTTTCGCGATTTTCAAAAAATTTCAATCTCGAATTTCTACTCAAAATCTACCCTAAGGTTTTCGGGGGCGCTAAAGAAGAAGGTCTGAACGATTTTCCGCTGAAAATTCGCGATTTCGTTTTTTGTACTTTTGACCTGTCGACACTTAGTCGTAAATATCTCGAGAACCAAAGCAGATAGCGAACTCTAGTTTGGATTATCGTAATCAGCGGGTCCGATTACATATAGTGTTGGCGTCAAAACAGGGAAAATCGACAATCGACATTTTTGAAATTTTAAAATTTCATCGCCTGAGGTTCAAAAAAATCGCGAAAATTTTAGAATGCCATAACTACCTCATTTCTCATCCGATCTCCGCGAATCTTGTGCCAAATTAAAGATATCGTCACTAGGATTAAAACGCGTATTCAATGTGCCAGTCTAGGACCAACCGTTTGGCCGCTACGGCTACGCGAATTTTTGCAAAATCGACATTTTCGATTACGAAATTTACTGTCTTCTTGACATAAGTCGGGAAGTAGGCGTCATAGAGCCTTCTGGTTTAGACCAGTCGATTCAGAGCGTCAAAACGCTTCGGACAGTATAGGATAGGTCATTTAGAGTCAGCTGGTTTCCAAGATACAGAGAGGCGTCGAAATCAAGCATAATATTTCGACGAAATTTTCGCGATTTTCAAAAAATTTCAATCTCGAATTTCTACTCAAAATCTACCCTAAGGTTTTCAGGGGCGCTAAAGAAGAAGGTCTGAACGATTTTCCGCTGAAAATTCGCGATCTCGTTTTTTGTACTTTTGACCTGTCGACACTAAGTCGTAAATATCTCGAGAACCAAAGCAGATAGCGAACTCTAGTTTGGATTATCGTAATCAGCGGGTCCGATTACATATAGTGTTGGCGTCAAAACAGGGAAAATCGACAATCGACATTTTTGAAATTTTTAAATTTCATCGCCTGAGGTTCAAAAAAATCACGAAAATTTCAGAACGCCATAACTCCTGCATTTCTCATCCGATCTCCGCGAATCTTGTGCCAAATTAAAGATATCGTCACTAGGATTAAAACGCGTATTCAATGTGCCAGTCTAGGACCAACCGTTTGGCCGCTACGGCTACGCGAATTTTTGCAAAATCGACATTTTCGATTACGAAATTTACGGTCTTCTTGACATAAGTCGGGAAGTAGGCGTCATAGAGCCTTCTGGTTTAGACCAGTCGATTCAGAGCGTCAAAACGCTTCGGACAGTATAGGATAGGTCATTTAGAGTCAGCTGGTTTCCAAGATACAGAGAGGCGTCGAAATCAAGCATAATATTTCGACGAAATTTTCGCGATTTTCAAAAAATTTCAATCTCGAATTTCTACTCAAAATCTACCCTAAGGTTTTCAGGGGCGCTAAAGAAGAAGGTCTGAACGATTTTCCGCTGAAAATTCGCGATTTCGTTTTTTGTACTTTTGACCTGTCGACACTAAGTCGTAAATATCTCGAGAACCAAAGCAGATAGCGAACTCTAGTTTGGATTATCGTAATCAGCGGGTCCGATTACATATAGTGTTGGCGTCAAAACAGGGAAAATCGACAATCGACATTTTTGAAATTTTTAAATTTCATCGCCTGAGGTTCAAAAAAATCACGAAAATTTCAGAACGCCATAACTCCCGCATTTCTCATCCGATCTCCGCGAATCTTGTGCCAAATTAAAGATATCGTCACTAGGATTAAAACGCGTATTCAATGTGCCAGTCTAGGACCAACCGTTTGGCCGCTACGGCTACGCGAATTTTTGCAAAATCGACATTTTCGATTACGAAATTTACGGTCTTCTTGACATAAGTCGGGAAGTAGGCGTCATAGAGCGTTCTGGTTTAGACCAGTCGATTCAGAGCGTCAAAACGCTTCGGACAGTATAGGATAGGTCATTTAGAGTCAGCTGGTTTCCAAGATACAGAGAGGCGTCGAAATCAAGCATAATATTTCGACGAAATTTTCGCGATTTTCAAAAAATTTCAATCTCGAATTTCTACTCAAAATCTACCCTAAGGTTTTCAGGGGCGCTAAAGAAGAAGGTCTGAACGATTTTCCGCTGAAAATTCGCGATTTCGTTTTTTGTACTTTTGACCTGTCGACACTAAGTCGTAAATATCTCGAGAACCAAAGCAGATAGCGAACTCTAGTTTGGATTATCGTAATCAGCGGGTCCGATTACATATAGTGTTGGCGTCAAAACAGGGAAAATCGACAATCGACATTTTTGAAATTTTAAAATTTCATCGCCTGAGGTTCAAAAAAATCGCGAAAATTTTAGAATGCCATAACTCCCTCATTTCTCATCCGATCTCCGCGAATCTTGTGCCAAATTAAAGATATCGTCACTAGGATTAAAACGCGTATTCAATGTGCCAGTCTAGGACCAACCGTTTGGCCGCTACGGCTACGCGAATTTTTGCAAAATCGACATTTTCGATTACGAAATTTACGGTCTTCTTGACATAAGTCGGGAAGTAGGCGTCATAGAGCCTTCTGGTTTAGACCAGTCGATTCAGAGCGTCAAAACGCTTCGGACAGTATAGGATAGGTCATTTAGAGTCAGCTGGTTTCCAAGATACAGAGAGGCGTCGAAATCAAGCATAATATTTCGACGAAATTTTCGCGATTTTCAAAAAATTTCAATCTCGAATTTCTACTCAAAATCTACCCTAAGGTTTTCAGGGGCGCTAAAGAAGAAGGTCTGAACGATTTTCCGCTGAAAATTCGCGATTTCGTTTTTTGTACTTTTTACCTGTCGACACTAAGTCGTAAATATCTCGAGAACCAAAGCAGATAGCGAACTCTAGTTTGGATTATCGTAATCAGCGGGTCCAATTACATATAGTGTTGGCGTCAAAACAGGGAAAATCGACAATCGACATTTTTGAAATTTTAAAATTTCATCGCCTGAGGTTCAAAAAAATCGCGAAAATTTTAGAATGCCATAACTACCTCATTTCTCATCCGATCTCCGCGAATCTTGTGCCAAATTAAAGATATCGTCACTAGGATTAAAACGCGTATTCAATGTGCCAGTCTAGGACCAACCGTTTGGCCGCTACGGCTACGCGAATTTTTGCAAAATCGACATTTTCGATTACGAAATTTACGGTCTTCTTGACATAAGTCGGGAAGTAGGCGTCATAGAGCCTTCTGGTTTAGACCAGTCGATTCAGAGCGACAAAACGCTTCGGACAGTATAGGATAGGTCATTTAGAGTCAGCTGGTTTCCAAGATACAGAGAGGCGTCGAAATCAAGCATAATATTTCGACGAAATTTTCGCGATTTTCAAAAAATTTCAATCTCGAATTTCTACTCAAAATCTACCCTAAGGTTTTCGGGGGCGCTAAAGAAGAAGGTCTGAACGATTTTCCGCAGAAAATTCGCGATTTCGTTTTTTGTACTTTTGACCTATCGACACTAAGTCGTAAATATCTCGAGAACCAAAGCAGATAGCGAACTCTAGTTTGGATTATCGTAATCAGCGGGTCCGATTACATATAGTGTTGTCGTCAAAACAGGGAAAATCGACAATCGACATTTTTGAAATTTTTAAATTTCATCGCCTGAGGTTCAAAAAAATCACGAAAATTTCAGAACGCCATAACTCCCGCATTTCTCATCCGATCTCCGCGAATCTTGTGCCAAATTAAAGATATCGTCACTAGGATTAAAACGCGTATTCAATGTGCCAGTCTAGGACCAACCGTTTGGCCGCTACGGCTACGCGAATTTTTGCAAAATCGACATTTTCGATTACGAAATTTACGGTCTTCTTGACATAAGTCGGGAAGTAGGCGTCATAGAGCCTTCTGGTTTAGACCAGTCGATTCAGGGCGTCAAAACGCTTCGGACAGTAAAGGATAGGTCATTTAGAGTCAGCTGGTTTCCAAGATACAGAGAGGCGTCGAAATCAAGCATAATATTTCGACGAAATTTTCGCGATTTTCAAAAAATTTCAATCTCGAATTTCTACTCAAAATCTACCCTAAGGTTTTCGGGGGCGCTAAAGAAGAAGGTCTGAACGATTTTCCGCTGAAAATTCGCGATTTCGTTTTTTGTACTTTTGACCTGTCGACACTTAGTCGTAAATATCTCGAGAACCAAAGCAGATAGCGAACTCTAGTTTGGATTATCGTAATCAGCGGGTCCGATTACATATAGTGTTGGCGTCAAAACAGGGAAAATCGACAATCGACATTTTTGAAATTTTAAAATTTCATCGCCTGAGGTTCAAAAAAATCGCGAAAATTTTAGAATGCCATAACTCCCTCATTTCTCATCCGATCTCCGCGAATCTTGTGCCAAATTAAAGATATCGTCACTAGGATTAAAACGCGTATTCAATGTGCCAGTCTAGGACCAACCGTTTGGCCGCTACGGCTACGCGAATTTTTGCAAAATCGACATTTTCGATTACGAAATTTACGGTCTTCTTGACATAAGTCGGGAAGTAGGCGTCATAGAGCCTTCTGGTTTAGACCAGTCGATTCAGAGCGTCAAAACGCTTCGGACAGTATAGGATAGGTCATTTAGAGTCAGCTGGTTTCCAAGATACAGAGAGGCGTCGAAATCAAGCATAATATTTCGACGAAATTTTCGCGATTTTCAAAAAATTTCAATCTCGAATTTCTACTCAAAATCTACCCTAAGGTTTTCAGGGGCGCTAAAGAAGAAGGTCTGAACGATTTTCCGCTGAAAATTCGCGATTTCGTTTTTTGTACTTTTTACCTGTCGACACTAAGTCGTAAATATCTCGAGAACCAAAGCAGATAGCGAACTCTAGTTTGGATTATCGTAATCAGCGGGTCCAATTACATATAGTGTTGGCGTCAAAACAGGGAAAATCGACAATCGACATTTTTGAAATTTTAAAATTTCATCGCCTGAGGTTCAAAAAAATCGCGAAAATTTTAGAATGCCATAACTACCTCATTTCTCATCCGATCTCCGCGAATCTTGTGCCAAATTAAAGATATCGTCACTAGGATTAAAACGCGTATTCAATGTGCCAGTCTAGGACCAACCGTTTGGCCGCTACGGCTACGCGAATTTTTGCAAAATCGACATTTTCGATTACGAAATTTACGGTCTTCTTGACATAAGTCGGGAAGTAGGCGTCATAGAGCCTTCTGGTTTAGACCAGTCGATTCAGAGCGACAAAACGCTTCGGACAGTATAGGATAGGTCATTTAGAGTCAGCTGGTTTCCAAGATACAGAGAGGCGTCGAAATCAAGCATAATATTTCGACGAAATTTTCGCGATTTTCAAAAAATTTCAATCTCGAATTTCTACTCAAAATCTACACTAAGGTTTTCGGGGGCGCTAAAGAAGAAGGTCTGAACGATTTTCCGCTGAAAATTCGCGATTTCGTTTTTTGTACTTTTGACCTGTCGACACTAAGTCGTAAATATCTCGAGAACCAAAGCAGATAGCGAACTCTAGTTTGGATTATCGTAATCAGCGGGTCCGATTACATATAGTGTTGGCGTCAAAACAGGGAAAATCGACAATCGACATTTTTGAAATTTTTAAATTTCATCGCCTGAGGTTCAAAAAAATCACGAAAATTTCAGAACGCCATAACTCCTGCATTTCTCATCCGATCTCCGCGAATCTTGTGCCAAATTAAAGATATCGTCACTAGGATTAAAACGCGTATTCAATGTGCCAGTCTAGGACCAACCGTTTGGCCGCTACGGCTACGCGAATTTTTGCAAAATCGACATTTTCGATTACGAAATTTACGGTCTTCTTGACATAAGTCGGGAAGTAGGCGTCATAGAGCCTTCTGGTTTAGACCAGTCGATTCAGAGCGTCAAAACGCTTCGGACAGTATAGGATAGGTCATTTAGAGTCAGCTGGTTTCCAAGATACAGAGAGGCGTCGAAATCAAGCATAATATTTCGACGAAATTTTCGCGATTTTCAAAAAATTTCAATCTCGAATTTCTACTCAAAATCTACCCTAAGGTTTTCAGGGGCGCTAAAGAAGAAGGTCTGAACGATTTTCCGCTGAAAATTCGCGATTTCGTTTTTTGTACTTTTGACCTGTCGACACTAAGTCGTAAATATCTCGAGAACCAAAGCAGATAGCGAACTCTAGTTTGGATTATCGTAATCAGCGGGTCCGATTACATATAGTGTTGGCGTCAAAACAGGGAAAATCGACAATCGACATTTTTGAAATTTTTAAATTTCATCGCCTGAGGTTCAAAAAAATCACGAAAATTTCAGAACGCCATAACTCCCGCATTTCTCATCCGATCTCCGCGAATCTTGTGCCAAATTAAAGATATCGTCACTAGGATTAAAACGCGTATTCAATGTGCCAGTCTAGGACCAACCGTTTGGCCGCTACGGCTACGCGAATTTTTGCAAAATCGACATTTTCGATTACGAAATTTACGGTCTTCTTGACATAAGTCGGGAAGTAGGCGTCATAGAGCGTTCTGGTTTAGACCAGTCGATTCAGAGCGTCAAAACGCTTCGGACAGTATAGGATAGGTCATTTAGAGTCAGCTGGTTTCCAAGATACAGAGAGGCGTCGAAATCAAGCATAATATTTCGACGAAATTTTCGCGATTTTCAAAAAATTTCAATCTCGAATTTCTACTCAAAATCTACCCTAAGGTTTTCAGGGGCGCTAAAGAAGAAGGTCTGAACGATTTTCCGCTGAAAATTCGCGATTTCGTTTTTTGTACTTTTGACCTGTCGACACTAAGTCGTAAATATCTCGAGAACCAAAGCAGATAGCGAACTCTAGTTTGGATTATCGTAATCAGCGGGTCCGATTACATATAGTGTTGGCGTCAAAACAGGGAAAATCGACAATCGACATTTTTGAAATTTTAAAATTTCATCGCCTGAGGTTCAAAAAAATCGCGAAAATTTTAGAATGCCATAACTCCCTCATTTCTCATCCGATCTCCGCGAATCTTGTGCCAAATTAAAGATATCGTCACTAGGATTAAAACGCGTATTCAATGTGCCAGTCTAGGACCAACCGTTTGGCCGCTACGGCTACGCGAATTTTTGCAAAATCGACATTTTCGATTACGAAATTTACGGTCTTCTTGACATAAGTCGGGAAGTAGGCGTCATAGAGCCTTCTGGTTTAGACCAGTCGATTCAGAGCGTCAAAACGCTTCGGACAGTATAGGATAGGTCATTTAGAGTCAGCTGGTTTCCAAGATACAGAGAGGCGTCGAAATCAAGCATAATATTTCGACGAAATTTTCGCGATTTTCAAAAAATTTCAATCTCGAATTTCTACTCAAAATCTACCCTAAGGTTTTCAGGGGCGCTAAAGAAGAAGGTCTGAACGATTTTCCGCTGAAAATTCGCGATTTCGTTTTTTGTACTTTTTACCTGTCGACACTAAGTCGTAAATATCTCGAGAACCAAAGCAGATAGCGAACTCTAGTTTGGATTATCGTAATCAGCGGGTCCAATTACATATAGTGTTGGCGTCAAAACAGGGAAAATCGACAATCGACATTTTTGAAATTTTAAAATTTCATCGCCTGAGGTTCAAAAAAATCGCGAAAATTTTAGAATGCCATAACTACCTCATTTCTCATCCGATCTCCGCGAATCTTGTGCCAAATTAAAGATATCGTCACTAGGATTAAAACGCGTATTCAATGTGCCAGTCTAGGACCAACCGTTTGGCCGCTACGGCTACGCGAATTTTTGCAAAATCGACATTTTCGATTACGAAATTTACGGTCTTCTTGACATAAGTCGGGAAGTAGGCGTCATAGAGCCTTCTGGTTTAGACCAGTCGATTCAGAGCGACAAAACGCTTCGGACAGTATAGGATAGGTCATTTAGAGTCAGCTGGTTTCCAAGATACAGAGAGGCGTCGAAATCAAGCATAATATTTCGACGAAATTTTCGCGATTTTCAAAAAATTTCAATCTCGAATTTCTACTCAAAATCTACCCTAAGGTTTTCGGGGGCGCTAAAGAAGAAGGTCTGAACGATTTTCCGCAGAAAATTCGCGATTTCGTTTTTTGTACTTTTGACCTATCGACACTAAGTCGTAAATATCTCGAGAACCAAAGCAGATAGCGAACTCTAGTTTGGATTATCGTAATCAGCGGGTCCGATTACATATAGTGTTGTCGTCAAAACAGGGAAAATCGACAATCGACATTTTTGAAATTTTTAAATTTCATCGCCTGAGGTTAAAAAAAATCACGAAAATTTCAGAACGCCATAACTCCCGCATTTCTCATCCGATCTCCGCGAATCTTGTGCCAAATTAAAGATATCGTCACTAGGATTAAAACGCGTATTCAATGTGCCAGTCTAGGACCAACCGTTTGGCCGCTACGGCTACGCGAATTTTTGCAAAATCGACATTTTCGATTACGAAATTTACGGTCTTCTTGACATAAGTCGGGAAGTAGGCGTCATAGAGCCTTCTGGTTTAGACCAGTCGATTCAGGGCGTCAAAACGCTTCGGACAGTAAAGGATAGGTCATTTAGAGTCAGCTGGTTTCCAAGATACAGAGAGGCGTCGAAATCAAGCATAATATTTCGACGAAATTTTCGCGATTTTCAAAAAATTTCAATCTCGAATTTCTACTCAAAATCTACCCTAAGGTTTTCGGGGGCGCTAAAGAAGAAGGTCTGAACGATTTTCCGCTGAAAATTCGCGATTTCGTTTTTTGTACTTTTGACCTGTCGACACTTAGTCGTAAATATCTCGAGAACCAAAGCAGATAGCGAACTCTAGTTTGGATTATCGTAATCAGCGGGTCCGATTACATATAGTGTTGGCGTCAAAACAGGGAAAATCGACAATCGACATTTTTGAAATTTTAAAATTTCATCGCCTGAGGTTCAAAAAAATCGCGAAAATTTTAGAATGCCATAACTCCCTCATTTCTCATCCGATCTCCGCGAATCTTGTGCCAAATTAAAGATATCGTCACTAGGATTAAAACGCGTATTCAATGTGCCAGTCTAGGACCAACCGTTTGGCCGCTACGGCTACGCGAATTTTTGCAAAATCGACATTTTCGATTACGAAATTTACGGTCTTCTTGACATAAGTCGGGAAGTAGGCGTCATAGAGCCTTCTGGTTTAGACCAGTCGATTCAGAGCGTCAAAACGCTTCGGACAGTATAGGATAGGTCATTTAGAGTCAGCTGGTTTCCAAGATACAGAGAGGCGTCGAAATCAAGCATAATATTTCGACGAAATTTTCGCGATTTTCAAAAAATTTCAATCTCGAATTTCTACTCAAAATCTACCCTAAGGTTTTCAGGGGCGCTAAAGAAGAAGGTCTGAACGATTTTCCGCTGAAAATTCGCGATTTCGTTTTTTGTACTTTTTACCTGTCGACACTAAGTCGTAAATATCTCGAGAACCAAAGCAGATAGCGAACTCTAGTTTGGATTATCGTAATCAGCGGGTCCAATTACATATAGTGTTGGCGTCAAAACAGGGAAAATCGACAATCGACATTTTTGAAATTTTAAAATTTCATCGCCTGAGGTTCAAAAAAATCGCGAAAATTTTAGAATGCCATAACTACCTCATTTCTCATCCGATCTCCGCGAATCTTGTGCCAAATTAAAGATATCGTCACTAGGATTAAAACGCGTATTCAATGTGCCAGTCTAGGACCAACCGTTTGGCCGCTACGGCTACGCGAATTTTTGCAAAATCGACATTTTCGATTACGAAATTTACGGTCTTCTTGACATAAGTCGGGAAGTAGGCGTCATAGAGCCTTCTGGTTTAGACCAGTCGATTCAGAGCGACAAAACGCTTCGGACAGTATAGGATAGGTCATTTAGAGTCAGCTGGTTTCCAAGATACAGAGAGGCGTCGAAATCAAGCATAATATTTCGACGAAATTTTCGCGATTTTCAAAAAATTTCAATCTCGAATTTCTACTCAAAATCTACCCTAAGGTTTTCGGGGGCGCTAAAGAAGAAGGTCTGAACGATTTTCCGCTGAAAATTCGCGATTTCGTTTTTTGTACTTTTGACCTATCGACACTAAGTCGTAAATATCTCGAGAACCAAAGCAGATAGCGAACTCTAGTTTGGATTATCGTAATCAGCGGGTCCGATTACATATAGTGTTGTCGTCAAAACAGGGAAAATCGACAATCGACATTTTTGAAATTTTTAAATTTCATCGCCTGAGGTTCAAAAAAATCACGAAAATTTCAGAACGCCATAACTCCCGCATATCTCATCCGATCTCCGCGAATCTTGTGCCAAATTAAAGATATCGTCACTAGGATTAAAACGCGTATTCAATGTGCCAGTCTAGGACCAACCGTTTGGCCGCTACGGCTACGCGAATTTTTGCAAAATCGACATTTTCGATTACGAAATTTACGGTCTTCTTGACATAAGTCGGGAAGTAGGCGTCATAGAGCCTTCTGGTTTAGACCAGTCGATTCAGGGCGTCAAAACGCTTCGGACAGTAAAGGATAGGTCATTTATAGTCAGCTGGTTTCCAAGATACAGAGAGGCGTCGAAATCAAGCATAATATTTCGACGAAATTTTCGCGATTTTCAAAAAATTTCAATCTCGAATTTCTACTCAAAATCTACCCTAAGGTTTTCGGGGGCGCTAAAGAAGAAGGTCTGAACGATTTTCCGCTGAAAATTCGCGATTTCGTTTTTTGTACTTTTGACCTGTCGACACTTAGTCGTAAATATCTCGAGAACCAAAGCAGATAGCGAACTCTAGTTTGGATTATCGTAATCAGCGGGTCCGATTACATATAGTTTTGGCGTCAAAACAGGGAAAATCGACAATCGACATTTTTGAAATTTTAAAATTTCATCGCCTGAGGTTCAAAAAAATCGCGAAAATTTTAGAATGCCATAACTCCCTCATTTCTCATCCGATCTCCGCGAATCTTGTGCCAAATTAAAGATATCGTCACTAGGATTAAAACGCGTATTCAATGTGCCAGTCTAGGACCAACCGTTTGGCCGCTACGGCTACGCGAATTTTTGCAAAATCGACATTTTCGATTACGAAATTTACGGTCTTCTTGACATAAGTCGGGAAGTAGGCGTCATAGAGCCTTCTGGTTTAGACCAGTTGATTCAGAGCGTCAAAACGCTTCGGACAGTATAGGATAGGTCATTTAGAGTCAGCTGGTTTCCAAGATACAGAGAGGCGTCGAAATCAAGCATAATATTTCGACGAAATTTTCGCGATTTTCAAAAAATTTCAATCTCGAATTTCTACTCAAAATCTACCCTAAGGTTTTCGGGGGCGCTAAAGAAGAAGGTCTGAACGATTTTCCGCTGAAAATTCGCGATTTCGTTTTTTGTACTTTTGACCTGTCGACACTAAGTCGTAAATATCTCGAGAACCAAAGCAGATAGCGAACTCTAGTTTGGATTATCGTAATCAGCGGGTCCAATTACATATAGTGTTGGCGTCAAAACAGGGAAAATCGACAATCGACATTTTTGAAATTTTAAAATTTCATCGCCTGAGGTTCAAAAAAATCGCGAAAATTTTAGAATGCCATAACTACCTCATTTCTCATCCGATCTCCGCGAATCTTGTGCCAAATTAAAGATATCGTCACTAGGATTAAAACGCGTATTCAATGTGCCAGTCTAGGACCAACCGTTTGGCCGCTACGGCTACGCGAATTTTTGCAAAATCGACATTTTCGATTACGAAATTTACGGTCTTCTTGACATAAGTCGGGAAGTAGGCGTCATAGAGCCTTCTGGTTTAGACCAGTCGATTCAGAGCGTCAAAACGCTTCGGACAGTATAGGATAGGTCATTTAGAGTCAGCTGGTTTCCAAGATACAGAGAGGCGTCGAAATCAAGCATAATATTTCGACGAAATTTTCGCGATTTTCAAAAAATTTCAATCTCGAATTTCTACTCAAAATCTACCCTAAAGTTTTCAGGGGCGCTAAAGAAGAAGGTCTGAACGATTTTCCGCTGAAAATTCGCGATTTCGTTTTTTGTACTTTTTACCTGTCGACACTAAGTCGTAAATATCTCGAGAACCAAAGCAGATAGCGAACTCTAGTTTGGATTATCGTAATCAGCGGGTCCAATTACATATAGTGTTGGCGTCAAAACAGGGAAAATCGACAATCGACATTTTTGAAATTTTAAAATTTCATCGCCTGAGGTTCAAAAAAATCGCGAAAATTTTAGAATGCCATAACTACCTCATTTCTCATCCGATCTCCGCGAATCTTGTGCCAAATTAAAGATATCGTCACTAGGATTAAAACGCGTATTCAATGTGCCAGTCTAGGACCAACCGTTTGGCCGCTACGGCTACGCGAATTTTTGCAAAATCGACATTTTCGATTACGAAATTTACGGTCTTCTTGACATAAGTCGGGAAGTAGGCGTCATAGAGCCTTCTGGTTTAGACCAGTCGATTCAGAGCGTCAAAACGCTTCGGACAGTATAGGATAGGTCATTTAGAGTCAGCTGGTTTCCAAGATACAGAGAGGCGTCGAAATCAAGCATAATATTTCGACGAAATTTTCGCGATTTTCAAAAAATTTCAATCTCGAATTTCTACTCAAAATCTACCCTAAGGTTTTCAGGGGCGCTAAAGAAGAAGGTCTGAACGATTTTCCGCTGAAAATTCGCGATTTCGTTTTTTGTACTTTTTACCTGTCGACACTAAGTCGTAAATATCTCGAGAACCAAAGCAGATAGCGAACTCTAGTTTGGATTATCGTAATCAGCGGGTCCAATTACATATAGTGTTGGCGTCAAAACAGGGAAAATCGACAATCGACATTTTTGAAATTTTAAAATTTCATCGCCTGAGGTTCAAAAAAATCGCGAAAATTTTAGAATGCCATAACTACCTCATTTCTCATCCGATCTCCGCGAATCTTGTGCCAAATTAAAGATATCGTCACTAGGATTAAAACGCGTATTCAATGTGCCAGTCTAGGACCAACCGTTTGGCCGCTACGGCTACGCGAATTTTTGCAAAATCGACATTTTCGATTACGAAATTTACGGTCTTCTTGACATAAGTCGGGAAGTAGGCGTCATAGAGCCTTCTGGTTTAGACCAGTCGATTCAGAGCGACAAAACGCTTCGGACAGTATAGGATAGGTCATTTAGAGTCAGCTGGTTTCCAAGATACAGAGAGGCGTCGAAATCAAGCATAATATTTCGACGAAATTTTCGCGATTTTCAAAAAATTTCAATCTCGAATTTCTACTCAAAATCTACCCTAAGGTTTTCGGGGGCGCTAAAGAAGAAGGTCTGAACGATTTTCCGCTGAAAATTCGCGATTTCGTTTTTTGTACTTTTGACCTATCGACACTAAGTCGTAAATATCTCGAGAACCAAAGCAGATAGCGAACTCTAGTTTGGATTATCGTAATCAGCGGGTCCGATTACATATAGTGTTGTCGTCAAAACAGGGAAAATCGACAATCGACATTTTTGAAATTTTTAAATTTCATCGCCTGAGGTTCAAAAAAATCACGAAAATTTCAGAACGCCATAACTCCCGCATTTCTCATCCGATCTCCGCGAATCTTGTGCCAAATTAAAGATATCGTCACTAGGATTAAAACGCGTATTCAATGTGCCCGTCTAGGACCAACCGTTTGGCCGCTACGGCTACGCGAATTTTTGCAAAATCGACATTTTCGATTACGAAATTTACGGTCTTCTTGACATAAGTCGGGAAGTAGGCGTCATAGAGCCTTCTGGTTTAGACCAGTCGATTCAGGGCGTCAAAACGCTTCGGACAGTAAAGGATAGGTCATTTAGAGTCAGCTGGTTTCCAAGATACAGAGAGGCGTCGAAATCAAGCATAATATTTCGACGAAATTTTCGCGATTTTCAAAAAATTTCAATCTCGAATTTCTACTCAAAATCTACCCTAAGGTTTTCGGGGGCGCTAAAGAAGAAGGTCTGAACGATTTTCCGCTGAAAATTCGCGATTTCGTTTTTTGTACTTTTGACCTGTCGACACTTAGTCGTAAATATCTCGAGAACCAAAGCAGATAGCGAACTCTAGTTTGGATTATCGTAATCAGCGGGTCCGATTACATATAGTGCTGGCGTCAAAACAGGGAAAATCGACAATCGACATTTTTGAAATTTTTAAATTTCATCGCCTGAGGTTCAAAAAAATCGCGAAAATTTTAGAATGCCATAACTCCCTCATTTCTCATCCGATCTCCGCGAATCTTGTGCCAAATTAAAGATATCGTCACTAGGATTAAAACGCGTATTCAATGTGCCAGTCTAGGACCAACCGTTTGGCCGCTACGGCTACGCGAATTTTTGCAAAATCGACATTTTCGATTACGAAATTTACGGTCTTCTTGACATAAGTCGGGAAGTAGGCGTCATAGAGCCTTCTGGTTTAGACCAGTCGATTCAGAGCGTCAAAACGCTTCGGACAGTATAGGATAGGTCATTTAGAGTCAGCTGGTTTCCAAGATACAGAGAGGCGTCGAAATCAAGCATAATATTTCGACGAAATTTTCGCGATTTTCAAAAAATTTCAATCTCGAATTTCTACTCAAAATCTACCCTAAGGTTTTCGGGGGCGCTAAAGAAGAAGGTCTGAACGATTTTCCGCTGAAAATTCGCGATTTCGTTTTTTGTACTTTTGACCTATCGACACTAAGTCGTAAATATCTCGAGAACCAAAGCAGATAGCGAACTCTAGTTTGGATTATCGTAATCAGCGGGTCCGATTACATATAGTGTTGGCGTCAAAACAGGGAAAATCGACAATCGACATTTTTGAAATTTTTAAATTTCATCGCCTGAGGTTCAAAAAAATCACGAAAATTTCAGAACGCCATAACTCCCGCATTTCTCATCCGATCTCCGCGAATCTTGTGCCAAATTAAAGATATCGTCACTAGGATTAAAACGCGTATTCAATGTGCCAGTCGATTCAGAGCATCAAAACGCGTCGGACAGTATAGGATAGGTCATCTAGAGCCAGCTGGTTTCCAAGATACAGAGAGGCGTCGAAATCGAGCATCATATTTTGGCGAAATTTTCGCCAGATCTAAGCCTTTTTAACACAGTTTAGGTCAATGAAAAAAATTTAGGGCGTTAGAGGAAGGAGCGTGTGTGACATATTGAAAGTTCGAATGCGGAAATTAGATGGTATGATAGAAATAAAATCGTGAAAATACTTGAAGTTCCAAGTCATTTAAATTTTGTGGCCTTATAGCTCGTGGAGGATAAAAGGCACAGCATTTGTAAATAGTGACTTGTAATCTACACGTGGAGACGAGTAATTTGATATATGATAAAGCGTACTTTGGAGTACCTAATTGAAAATTAAAATAAAATAATTATTATATGGCTCGCCATCTTTAAGAGAATAACTGAACTATGAACAATGCCGAAAGCATGGGTTGGAAACTAAACTTGAAACGTACAGCAGTTTGGATACTTTTAACTAGATGGCGCCACGGCCTGAGGGATAAATTGTTTTTTTTTTAATATTAAAACTTTTTTGTAATTAAATAGTACTTTTGCCTAATTGACTAAAAGTTATAATATCAGTTTCCTTGATACAACTTTAAAGACGTAATATGGTATGAATACAATATCTCGAAAAATAGCACAAGCTCTAAATTTTGTGGAATGGGGCCTGTCGTACATGAAATTAAATCTCGATTGGAGTATATTAAGAATATGTACACTTTATTAGGTGTTAAACGTACTACAATCGTGAAAAAGTGAAATCTGCGAAAAAATGGTACTGCTTTGAGAATATTTTCATTATGGATTAGAAGTACATAGGGACACCAAATTAGAAAGAAATCGATGTTTAAATCGAAGTTCGAAATAAGGGGTACCCCTTAGGAAATTTTCAATTCTTGGTTGGTTTAGAGAACATGTCAAATGTTAATTTTGAATTTTTTATACACTAATTCGACTGGGTAGAAAACGAATCCGGTATTAATTTCGTTGAGTTAAAAGTGACAAGAAATTTCATGATAGGGCGAAATGCAAGGCTCAGAACGCCGCCAGAGGTAGGTCTTTTTATCACAGAGAAAGTTATAGGGCGTTAGAGGAAGCATGTGTGTGTAAAATATTTGAAGCTCAACTCAGTGTTACCAGGGGAAATTTTTTTAATTCCCTAGACATTTGCAGAAAATTTCCCTAGATTTCCCTACAATTTTTAAACCATTTTCAAGACGTACTTAAAAGCGGATTGGAGATTGCAGGTTATATAATACAAAAAAAATTAAAAAAAAACGATTACACAAATCATAAAAACAAAATATATATTTATATATTTTAATATAACAATAACTAATCTAGGTAACATAATATTAAATATACATATAACAAAGGCAAACAATTTTTTAAAATAAATTCTATCATACTAAATACTATCATACAATATATAAAATTTTTTAAATAAATAATTGTTGATTTCGAAATTAAAACAACTGTTGCCCTTCATTAATGTTTTGCAATGTAAAATGCCACACAACGTTTCGGTGGATAACCGGTTACGGGTTTTGGATTTATTTAAGTTAATTTGCGAAAATACACGCTCTGCAGTCGCACTAGAGTGTGGCAAACTAAATATATTAAATATAAATGTGCACAGCTTTGGATACCTAAGCATGTCGTCGCCGGATTTAAGACTGGCAATTTTTTTCCAGAATTGTTCAACATTCAAGTCTCCAAATTGAGACAAATCTGTATTTCGTAACATTCGCCATTCCCTGTCTATCTCATTTAAATCATTGCCAACTAAATTCGGGAAATTAATGGCCATAGGTGCTATTGATTCATATTTTTTTGATATTACATCGATGGGTGAAATCATTTCGATTTGCTTTAAAATAATAATTGATCTATTCTTTTGGTCGAACCTCTGATATATTTGATGGCACCCTTCTATTAAAAAATCTAAACATCGCCGTCTAAAGTTCGCTAGTTCATTTATATTTAGCCCATGGGTATTATTAGCTATTTTACCCATAACAAAGGCACCTAAATAAATTTTCTCCAGGTTAACAAAATTGTCTGGATTTTTACGTTCTACATTTTCAGTTGGCGTTCTATCGAGATAAGTCCTTTTTAAGTAACAATCTAGTAAAGATTTTAATGCAGTTTCTACATTTCTATATAATATGTGAATTTTAACGCCCTCAGACTGCATCTCTGAATGATGAATGAAATGAAAATATAATTTTATAGTGGGATTGTTGAGACCATTGAAAATATTTTTCGCTGTTATATCTTTATCACTTAATTGTGCATTTGTGAAATACAATTTTAAAGCATCGTATTGCTCTAAAAATCGTCTAACAACTGATAATAAAGATAACCACCTAGTCTGAGAGAGTTGTAGTATTTTATGGGGTTTTAAAGCTAAAAACTCTTGAAATTCTTTGAATTCACTCTGTCTTTTGTAACTGTATTGCAAATAGCTGTATATATCTCTGACTAGTTCCTCAAAAGAAGAAGGTAGCTTTTCACAAGCATAATTAGCGCAAAGATTAAAAGAGTGGCAAACACAATTAAATATAAATAAATCTGGGATATCTGCTTTTAACTTAGTAGATAGTGAATTGTGTTTGCCCATCATTGCACTTGTGTTATCGTCAGCAAAGCCTATCAAATTCTCTATATAGTTAATAATATTTTTAACAAAATATTCCGTAATGCTATTATATACAGATTCTGCTGTATCGCTAGGCACTTTCAACAAACCGAAAAATAAGTCTTTGATGCTAGTGCCATCAAACACTCGCGCTACTAGCGCTAAATGTTTAATGGATCCTTTATCGGTAGATTCATCGACAATCAGTGAAAATTTATTACAAATTAATAAATTTATAGTTTTATCAAAACTATAAGAACCGATAACATTATTAACAATTTGTGCGGTTATTACTGTAATTTTTTGCGATCTCAGAGTCGGTAAATGTGGTTCTTATAATTTCCGATAAATGATCTAATGCATTTAACGCAATATTATGCTCGGCTGCAAAAGCGGCGAATCTTACTTCAGCGGTTTTAATTTTCTTTTGAAGATCGACTGTTTGTAAAAAAGAAGATATATCAGTCAAAGACTGTTGTTTAGTTACAGAAGTTACTAATTTTGTATGTACTTTTCCGTGCGCGTGTTTCAATATTTCCGATTTGCCACATATAAAATGCTTTTTACATGCCTTACAGTATGCATAATTTTGTCCTTTTTCGCTGCTTCGCAACCAGTTTTTAAACTGCGGGTTCTGCTCCCACCGAATATTGTATTTCTGTTTATAGGATTTTCTTTTTCTTTTCTTCGATATATTCTGTGCCTCCTCGGACGAAGAGGCTGATGAAAATTCAGATATATCCTTCACAGAAGATGGCCCGGCCTCTGATGACACATTGATCCTTTACTTACTGCATAAAAATAATTACAAATATATTTTAATTAATTGTTAAAATAAAAGCAAAATCTGAAATATTCACCTTTTTGAATGGAAACGCACTTTTGATTCACTGCTATAGAAAAAAACTTTTAGAGATAGTAATAAGTGTATTCTTTAAAATACTAAAACTGTTCTTTGAGGCTGAACTGAAACTAGTCAATGTATTTTTGATACTGACCGCTAATTAAAAATTCAAATAAAATTCTTGGATTGAATATATAAAAATATCGGGTAAAATTTGGGGGTAAGTACATAATATACCTATTTTAGTTTTATTGCCATCAGCTGGTTATCTTTTATGTCATACTCATAAATAAAAAATGTTCAATAATTCGGGGTTTTATATTATTACTATCAATAATCCTCTTTTGTGTATAGAATTCGCACGTGTTACTTTAAAGTGCTAACATATACTTCTAGAACGTAATAAAGATATATTATTTTGTCTGTTGTATTTTTATTAGAACAATATACATTATCTATAAATTCATAAAACTCATTCATAAAAAATTCATAAAAAATTATTACTCTGAAGTGATTCCTATATTACCCATAATTTATAGTTTTTATTACTATAAAATCCTCTTTTGTATATATTGTAATTCCCACGTGTTACTTTAAAAATGTAGTTCACAAAGGGTATTTTCTTTTGCTTTATATATTTAATATAACAATACGTTTATTTATTTCTTGAACATTTGCATACTAAATTTGTAGAATAGTCGTGCTTCATAAACAATAATATACATACACTTCTAGAAATAGGAATTCCAATCTTAATTATTTAATTTTCCTAAGTTACTTCTTGTTCAAGTTTTAACACATAAAATATGAGTATGTGTGTCATTATTACGGGTCATAAAAATCTATTGATTAGTTAATAAAAGTAACCACATCGTAATTCGGTATTAATTAGATGGGTTTGTAGGTATAAGATGAACGTATAAATTTGGAATGGTGCTTTTCAAAATAAAAACCACTCGCTATTGAGTTGCAATTAACAACCACTATGCGAAATTTTTGGGATCTTTGTATATCGAGGTTTCCTTACATGATTCACAATATTTAAAGTTTCTACGTTAAGGGAATCCCCAACATATATACTGGAAATATTGTGACATAGCATAATTCCCTAGATTATAGCCTTATTTCGTAAAAATTCCCTTTTTCCCTAGCACCCACCTAAATTCCCTAGGTCTAGGGAAATTTCCCTAGCTCTGGCAACACTGGGCTCAACTGCGGGAATTATATAGCTTTATAGAAATAAAATCGATAATATACGTGAAATTCCTGGGCATTTGAAATTTTTGGCCGGATAGCTCATGAAGGACAAAATGATTAAGGATTGATTAAGGATTTGTAAACTACACGTAAAGACTAGTAATTTGAGATATGACGAAGTATACTTTGAAGTAATTGAAAATTCAAATAAAATAAAATATTATTAAAAATGGTTTGCCATCTTTGAGAGAATAGCCGAACTTTTGATAATGACGAAAATATGGGTTGGAAACTAAACTTGATACTTACAGCAATTTGAACACTGTTAACTAGATGGCGCATAAGCCCGACAGATAAATTATTTATTGAATTTTTAAAAATTGGGATACATATTTATACAAATTCATTGCATTTAATAAGTAACGTAAATGTAAATATGCTTTCTACAATTTACGACGCTATAGCGTCATAAATTGTAGAAAGCATATTTACATATACATTCTTATAATTGCGCGAATTGAATAAGAGTTACAATAATCAGATTTTATTATATATTTTTAAAGACGTAATGTGGTATGAATACAATATCGGGAAAAACAGGACTGTTTTGAATTTTGAGAAAATTGAGGCTTGTCATACATCAAACTAAAGCTCGATTCGAGAATTTGTATTTAGGATATGTATAGTTTATTCGCTCTAAAACGTACCGCAATCGAGAAAATGAGCTCGGAAAAGAAAATTTTTAAAAGAGTGGTTGAAGTAATTTAGGAAAGCTAAATGAATAGTGGGAGTCCATAGTTACGGAAAAAAAACGCGACAAAGTAAGCCACAATTGCGTGTGAGATGAGATTTTGAGAAAATAAGGCTTGCCGTATTTTAAATTAAACTCTGATCCGCCTAAATTTAAAAAAATACGTAGCTTGTTGGGTCTAAAAGGTGCCGTAATCGAGAAAATAAATTCGAAAAGGGAAATTTGTGAACAAAGAGTACTATTTTGAAGATTTTACAAACTTTAGGGCTATATTGAAGAATACCAAAGATCGTGGTGAGGGGACTTGCGATTTTCTTTTTTTTTTTCTTTTTAAGAATCAGATTTTCATAGTTAGCCATAAATTGTATATTATTTTCAAATTAGAATTTTAGGATTACGATATTTTACCATATTGGCATTCTGCAATAAAGATTTATAACATTAATGTATGTAGTATCAAGTTGTCAATTTACATTCGTTTTATAATACTATAATTAACATCACGTACCATTTAAAACTGTACCGAGAAATGCAAAGAGATTGAGTGATGTTTTAATTATAGAATTGGTTCCTTTTCCATATTTTACATAAGGAAAAACATCAATTTATAAGTACGCGTAATGTGAAGCAACGAAGACATATACATTTCAAAATAAATAATAGGCATTTACAGCATTAAGATTTATAGTTTAGTACCCAGTTTTATGTCATAAACATGATGTACGTAATTTAAGATTAAAGTTTGCTTTATAATGAGAGTAAATTTGATATCATTGCAAATTCTCTATGTTTTATCTTGTAAAAGTGGTCACTGAGGTTTGCAATGAATAGATATAAAAATGTGAAATAGTTGATAAAAATTTAAACGATTTATCAATGGATTATATGAAAAATATCAATAATATTTTTCAAGGGTACATTTTATCTTTTAGTCTGCGGTTAAATAATACTTTTCATTGGAAATATAAGAATGTACGTGTGTCTGATTCGTTTAAGGTATGTTACTTAAATTTATAGATTAAAAATAATTTAAACGTGATCCCAATATAAAAATACATTCTGTGTCATCTCGACTATTTAGTCTTTTAACAATACTCTTAGTTAAAAGACTATTCCACCTGGTTTTACAGTCCAAAAGAAGTAACAGCTCTTTTTCATGTTCAATCTTCATATATTTTTGAAGTACTGTTTCATTTTTCAATGGTGATCTTTTGAAATATACTACAACTTTGCGAATTTTCTTTATCAGCTCATTAATATTTTCATCTTTCGTTAACTCTGGCATGTGTTCTCGCGCAAGTTCATTTTGTGACATTAAGATTAAATCTGATTCTGGACAGTATAAGTCTTCTAAATTATCATCATCATCGTTATCGTTCATATAATCAGCAGTCACAGCTGGTTCATTTATAGTATCATCTGAGTCTGAGGTAGAGCTGTCTTGCCTGTCTTGAAACTAATTCTTTATTTCATAAAGCACATCACAGGCGGCCAAATTGATACCATATCCGAGACACAGTTGTTGTTCAGTGCAAACAAGCTGTCCCACCTTTATCATAACGTTTGGTCCATCGGTTACAGTAGCCACGATATCAGTTTCCAGGGAAATATCAAATTTACTTTAGACGGTCTTTCAATATACGAAGACAATTTTCAGCCGTCATACTTCCATGAATAGTCCTAAGCTCCAAATTTTTTTATATGAATGAACGTTGACAGCCATGTATCGTTTATTGGACGTTGATGTCCACTCGTCGAAGATAGACTGAATCTCAACTGCACTTTTCAAATGTTTTAATTTTGCAGTTACATGCTTTCTGATTTTTTCACTGTAATTCATAACACGCTTTCGAATTTTGACCGCTGATTTTGGTAAATCCGTGTATTTCGCTAAGAGCAATTTTCTCAAATCGTCTGAAATTATGAATACAATGAATGGAAATCCATCTAATGCAATCATTCTTGCCAAAACATCATCCAGGCTATCGTCGGCACTTTTAGTAAAATAATCTTCTAACTTTCGTTTAGCTGGCGGCGGTGCTGTGTTCAGATTTTCAGAATCTTGGTTTGTTGAAGCTGTTAAACGATTAACGTCAGCTATAATCTTAATGTTATGTTTTGATGACAAATGTGTATGTAATCCCCCCAAAGTCTTGAGAATGGTAGGGCATCGCTTACATTTAGCACTATTCCCGTCTTTCGCAACTAAAAAATAACTCCACGCTGATTACGTATCACTGTTTTTTCTATGTTGAACAAAGTCTCCCGCCATTTAAAATAACTTTTTCAGATAATTGACTTTTAAATTTAAATGACGTAACCTACGTAACCTTGTTGTTGGTAGAATAATAAATGAAAAAAGTAAATCCTAATAAGCGTATTTATACTTTCGTACAAGGAATCCCCGACAGGGAATCCCTCGCAACAATATTATGATATATCATATGAGGTGATCGGGTGATTCCCCTGTTGGCCCGTTGGGGAATTACTTTAACAGTATTGTATTGAAGTGTGCCGGGCGGGGAAGTCCTTTCTAAGTTACTTATTATTTGGGCTGTACCTGTGTAGTTCTTTTATCGTACGGCGTACCTAAGGTTGATTTTTGTCTTTATGTAATAAGTGCCCTTAATGTAATCTAGGTAAGGTCATTGACAAGGCGCAACGGATTACGGGATCAAAACCCGGCCAGGGATTTTATTCTCTACCTGTGCCTAAGAGAAACTCGTGAATGTAATGCGAAAAAAACTAAAAAAATATAAAACTTTTATATTCTATTGTTTAATTTAACATATATATATATATTGTAATGATGCAAGGCATACACATTGAGCTGCATCTGAAATGGGAAAAATAAGATATACAAAGTAAGAAAAGGGTAATAAAAGGTTATGTAAGTGATATTATTAAGTATTAGTAGTGTCGAAGTGCATACGAATTTTAATAACGACAACATTATTTTCTTAAATTTCTTTATTTATATTTCTTTCATTAATTTCTTACTTATTATTTCTTATTCAAATTTCATATATTAGCGCGAAAAACACATATTTAAATTCATATGCATTTTTAATTTATATCGACGCTAGTAAGCCACGCCTACAAATTGACATCTGGCAAATGTAAATATTTATCGTGCGCAATACTCAATTTGTAACATTAAGTTTTACATTAACCTAACTTGTTAATTTATTAAATAATTTTTAAAATCTGTAAGAATAGTAATATTAGTCAAATCCCATCTATTTAAATATGTTGATAAGGTAAAACATCGAGACTTTTTGGCATCATTAGATAGCTAAGTTTGATAAAACAGACAAGCGCTATCGGCATCATCTTTTGAAATTCATAAAATAATAGACGCATTTTTTTCGACCGAATCTTAGAAATCTCAAAATATTAATAATTCAAACGCTAATTCAGTGAAAAAGTTATCAAAAGTATCCTGCATTAATATTAATTCAATCAACAAGTGATATTCTACAAGATATTTAGACTTTTACGTATAAACGTAAAACAAAGCGTCATTGACATAGTATCATCCATAATCACAAGGAATTCTGGAGATATATTATCAAGAAAGAACCACAGACCATCTACTGAACTGTTTATCGTCAATCTACGTCAATACCTTATATTCAGCAGCCAAACAAGAACGCAGGGAGATATTAGGCATTAGGAACCAAGTCCGAAGAAAAACTTCGATAGCGTCATCAAGAACGGCTACCCACACCGCCAACAATTTGATCAGCGATCGGACTATTTTCGAACACCAAGACTTATCCATTTTGAAGCGTGCAATCTACAAATCAAACAACAGGTTTACTATAAACACTGGCTAAAGACATAGCGTATTTATTATTCAATTTTTCAATTCTTTTAATTATACACAAATAAAATTCTCGATTTTGTTTACCTTAACCTATAACGTCCTATACTAATATTAATATTAAATAAAAACCAATTTTAACGTAGCAACATTAATTTAAAAGGTACTCACCTATTTATTTAAAAGATCATTTGTATTGTAATCCATATTTTTATAATTTCGTAACACACATAACCTTTTTTTTTTCTTGTTAAC
This sequence comes from Melolontha melolontha, assembly GCA_935421215.2. Taxonomy (NCBI): domain Eukaryota; kingdom Metazoa; phylum Arthropoda; class Insecta; order Coleoptera; family Scarabaeidae; genus Melolontha; species Melolontha melolontha. The sequence continues at coordinate 6,826,867 of OW285239.1, read as the reverse complement.
ACCTTGTCGTCACTTATATATAGTTCATAAATTTAACCCTTTCCAATATATGTTATTTTATTACATTTTTCTTTTATAGCAATAAACTTAATATTTTTATTATCATATCAATCTTTTATTTGTCTATATTTACTTGTAGGAGTTATTTCTTTAAGCCTTAACATTAATAGTTTACTTTTATGGAAGCAACAACTTATTCCTAACGAAGAGCCTGAAATTTCACATTTAATTAAGCTTTTTAATTTAGTTTCATGCGATCCGACTAGTTGGCAATTTAGAACACAGATAGAGCAGTTTGAGGAGTTATATAAAGGCGCCCATCTTTTAATTTCAAAATTAATATTTTTTGAACTCGTTCATTATATATATTTTCACCTCTACAGCTATTCATCATTTGTCACTTTTACGTTGAGGTCTATCTCAGTATATTATATCAATATATATATATATAATGAAGAGATTCGGAGGATCGCTAAGTAATAAGTAAAATAAATATAAGAAAAATGTGAGAGTTAAAACTGAAAAAAGAATGATGTAAGAAAAACTTAAAAGATTCGAATTTGAAAATTGGGCGCCAAGTTTTAACGTACTTAGATGATCCAACGCAATCTGTTAAATACTCCACTAGCTTTCGGGAGAGCTTGAGTACTTATGCTTTATTTTCTATCTCAGGTTTCAAAGTCGGTTGTTTGTATATCCCGTAGATGCAATGTAAATGGTATATTAAATAACACAAACTCAACATTCAAACAATTCAAATAAAAGATCGAATCTAAATCAAAGTAATAAAATTTATTAGAATTAAAAAAACAGATAACTGTAACAATTATTACGTGCGAATAAGAAATCTGTACATATGCTCGTATTATCTGGACTATACGGTAAAAAATGGTATTATGCAATTTTGCACAGATGTTTAATAACAATAGTTAAGGTTATGTATACTGCAACAGTGCAAATAGATATTAAAAGTTACTTAAAAATAAACACACAAAGGTAAGTTACATATACAAGTTTCATCAAAGATTAAGAATGAATGAATTATTATATATATTTAAATAGATGTTTAGAAATGTTAAAATTCATGTATTATATTTTGATGCAAACAATGTTTGATATTGTGATGTGATATAAATTTAATATTAACTTTTAAATGATGTTCTAGGTTTTATGGAAAATAATTGGAAAGAACCTGGTATTTCTCCTGTGTCTAGCTTGGATATATTTTCTGGGCTCGCAATTGAGGGAATAGATCAGAGTTCGTCTGCTCCAATGGAAGTCCCAGCGTCGGAAGCGGTTCAATGTTGGAGTTGTCGGTACGATGTAGTTCTAGTTCCGAAAAGATGCTTCGTTCAATATTTATTGTATTCGACGTGATGCGGGTCCAATTCTTCTATCAAAAGTTCGGCCTGATTTCAAGGTATTAAATGTATATGGTTTTCGTAGGATTTTCTTGATTTTTAAATAGTAATTTTAATTAAACTTTTTGTGATAGCAAACATGCGGCCATTCGTTGTAGAATTTTAGTATCAGACGCTTTCTTCGGCTTTTGTTTTTCATCGCCTCTGTTAAAATGTCGGCAAAAGCCTCTAAGTTTATGCTTTATTTGCATCTAATATAATATGAACTTTCATAATATTATAATTTTAACATAATAGAAAAATTAATTAAAGAATTTACAAATGTTTATAATGTGGTTTTCAATGTTAGATTAGTTCAAATATGCATCGTAAAAATCGCATTCGCGGGGTTCGAGACAATTTTAAATTAGTGGGCGTGGTTAACTCGCTTCGATATAAATCTTGATGTGGATAAATTAAATACCTGTAATATGGCGCGTATGATTTGAATTTGAAATGGAAAAATATAAATATAAAAAGTAAGTTTAAAAATCAAAATAAGTTAATTATCAATTTTAAAGTTATCGTCGTATTAATTTATACACATCTCGAAACTAATTTCACAAATTACGTCCACTAATTCGATATTTATACATGTGTTTATGATATGTAATAATCTGCATTTCTTTTTGTAGAGCTGGAATAAGTGTGCTGGTTGAACCATAACAATATATATATATATATATATATATATATATATATATATATATATATATATATACCTATATATATATATATATATACCTATATATATATATATATATATTTATATCATGATTATTAATACTGACTGTTATAAACTATTTCCATTCCTTCCGTTTTTTATTCTAAAATACTGATATTATATTTATTAGTTTTGCAAAATAAAAGTCCTATGATATCTGTGCAGTGAATCAAAAATATAAATATGAAGATATAGAAGAGAGTAAAGTATATAATAAACTTATTATTTTATTAAAAGTATTTTCAAAGTTTGATAAATGTGTTTTCTTATGTACAGTCGTGGCCAGATAAATGTAGTACAAGCTTTTCTTAATAAATTTTTATGGTGTAAGTTAGTATTTTGACAATTATATGTCAAATCATTTTAAATTTTATTAAACGTCAAACATATTTTTACGATGGCACGAAAGCTAACCGCAACTGATAAAGTTCGTATATTAATTAAATTACAAGAAGGGTACAGTATTAGGGAAATTGCGCAGCAAATGCAGTTAAATAAAACCACCGTGATGAAGGTTAAGAAAAGATGGGAGACTGATGAGAGCATAGACAGAAAGCCGGGTACTGGGCTTAAAAGAATTTCGACTGAACAGCAGAACCATAATCTAGTTCAACATCTCCGAGAACATCCTTTCGATTCAGTGAAAGTAGCAGTTGCGGAGACCATTTTTCCTGGTTCACGTAGAACTGCAAGCAGGAGAATAAGAGATAGCGACATAACGTCGCGTGTTGCAGCCAAAAAAATTCAGGTTAGTGAAGAAAGGAAGCAAGCCAGGCTTTTGACCGCATTAAATCATATAAACAATGGACCTGAGTTTTGGGAAAATGTAGTTTTCACTGATGAGAAAACATTTCAATCCACAAGCAATGGTTCTGTTCGTGTCTACAGACCTGGCGGTACAAGATACGAGGAGCAATATATAGATAATTCAGATCGGCAAGGAAGATTCTCTATAAATATTTGCGGATGGATAAGTTACCACAATGTTGGAATGTGTCATAGAATAAATGGGAGATTTAATTCCCAGAATTATATTCATATTTTGGAAAATCTTATGTTACCATCAGTCCAACATGTGTATCCTGAAAACATTTTTATATATCAGCATGACAATTGCCCAGTTCATAGTGCAAACATAGTGTCCCGATGGATGGAAGAGCATAACATTGAGATTTTGCAATGGAGTGCCAAGAGTGCGGACATGAACCCAATAGAAAACGTATGGGCCGAGATGACCAAAAGAATGTCACGTATAAGATTTCGAAATCAGGACCAATTGTGGGAAGCAATTCAAAATGCTTGGCAATCTCTCATTCACAAACCAAATTATTTTAGAAGTTTGGTGGCTTCCATGCCACCAAACTTCTAAAACTTCTAGAAGGTTAAGGGCAGTAATTGATGATGATGGCGATCCAACAAAATATTAGCTTTTTGTTAAAAAAATTTATTATTAAAGTTATTTTTCGTATTCCTTAATTCAATTTTAAATTTAAATTTAACTTATTATTATACTTTTAACTTATATTTCTTAACTCAAACAATAATAAAGTAAATATATTCCAGTATGATCTGACATTTGATTTTATTATGACAAGTAGCTTAAGCTGAAGCTCGTCTTACAATAATAATATATCAAATTTATGACATATATGAAATTTAAGGTTGTACTACATTTATCTGGCCATGACTGTACCTTGTCAGTTGAAGAAATTCATAAGTATAACAAGTGTTCATTTGAAAAGTCAATCTAGGTTACTTTGAAATTTTAATAGAATAAGACGCAAATATATTAATATGTGTTTGTTGTTCCGTAAACGTAAATCCAAATGACATTTGATAATGTCAATCACAAATATCAGTTAGTGCATAAAATAATCGTGAGTCGATTCTGGTTTAAATAAATTGCTACTCAGATTTAAAATGGCTTTCATTTTAGAAGATAAAATTTCTTTAGTCCAGGCTTATTTTCGAAGTGGTAATAAAATTGATGGTTTATGGGTTTATTCAGTTCAAGATTGCATGGTAGAATTTCAAGTTGAGTTACCACATTTTGTAATAGATTATATACAATTTAAGAATACTTTAGATAGAACTTTAAAACTTTTTTCTGAAACTGGTAGTCTCCTAAGAAAATCAAGCAGCGGAGCAGTTAAGAAACGTACATCTCAAGTTGTCAATCGTGTTGAAGAAATAATGGAAAATAAATCACAAACATCTGTTTGACATTTGAGTCAACAAATATACCTCTCTGTTGGTAAACCCCCAAATGTTAATAAAAAAAGATATGCAACTTTATCCATACCGTGTCACAGCAGTACAAGAATTGTTAGAAATTGATTACGCACGTAGACTACAGTTTTGTAATTGGTTTGTAAATATGAACAATAATGAAAACTTTTGCATTTTTACTGATGAAGCTTGGTTTTATAAAACGGGATACCTAAATTCACAAAATACAAGAATTTGGAGTAGTGAAAATCCACATGTAATTAATGAAGAATAGCTACATCTAGAGAAAATTGGTGTTTGGGCAGCGATAAGCCAAATCATTAGACCAATATTTTTTCAGGGAACGTTAACTGCTCAAAGGTACCGTACGGAAATTTTACAACCATTTGTCAATCAGTTGCATGATGATGAACTTCAAAATGCATATTTCCAACAAGACGGAGCACCTTATCACTGTACTGCATAATCTTTGGATTATTTAAGAGAATTTTATGATGAGCGTATAATTAGTCGAAATACTGAAATTGCCTGGCCTGCACGTTCATGCGATTTAACACCTTGCGACTTCTTTTTGTGGCCTTATCTAAAAAATAACATATTTCGAACACCTATATTGAATTTGAATGATATGCTACAGAGAATCAAACAGAAATGCATGAAAATTAATAACAATCCAGTAATGTTGCAGAATATCATCAGAAATTTTGAACGGAGGATTTTAAAGTGCATTGACCTTGAAGGACAACATTTTCAACATTTGTTATAGTTTTCAATAAATACCTATTTTTTGTTATTTATTTGTATGTATGAAACTGTCAAAATATACGACTTCGTAGGTTAAGTAGTAAATTTTAATTTACGACATACTTCAAAATGTTCTCAGTAAATCACATGCTACTAGATTGACTTTTCAAATGAACACTTGTTACAATAAGCTAAGCAAATTTGAAATGTCTATTTTTTTTAATTTGTCGCCTGTTTTAAGTTTCAAGTCGATTTGATATTTCGCGCTTAATTGCCCCATGCGCAGGGAATTTGCAGCATTAGCGATAAGCAGAACGTGTTGTAAGAAAGAATCTGCCTTCAAATTTATTCGCATTTTAAAGATTTTCCGGTATTCGTAGCGCATGCGCAGTATGCTTCTAGCCTTGTTTTTAATGTGTCTCAAATTTATACAAATACAAAACAAATTGATAAACTATTTTATCCTGACACCTATTGGCTTGTGACAGAATCTTCTTACCAAGTGGCCCTCTTAATAAATTTAGCTATTTTCTAACGGATGTTCAGAAACATTCGAAGTCAAGTAGGCTCTGAACAAAAAATCGTATATCTTTACTTAAGTATCTGATACTAATTTGATAACCTATAAAATTGTATTAAGTAAATGTATCAATCTATCTCAGAGATGACTTCATATTTTCAAGGACTAGGGGAAGTGTCCTTAAAATGGGATACTTAAGGCTTGAGTAGCCATAAATAATCGATAAATCAAGAAAATCCCGCCAAAAATGTACAAACATGTTCTCTAACGTGTTTTTCATTATATGTCAAAACAATTTTTACAACAAAATATAAATGTCAAAAATATAATGCTTTTAAAAAAAAGTGCAACTGTCCCGTTTTAGGGAGTGTTGTGGTTAAAATGGGATACCCTATATTTTTAAAATGGGATAGTAATTTATGTTAATTTACTTATCAAACTTATTGCAAAATGATAAAGTTTTAATTAAAAATGTTTTATTGGACATAAAAATATTAAAATAAACAAAAAAAGCGATCCACTATTGAAATAAACAAAAATTGAAATTAAGAAGAAATGCAGTAATCGCAAAGAAAGTTTTCCTCCTCTTCCTCTGCTCCAGAGCAAGCATCATGCACCCATCGCTTGCAACTTACACATTGGATCCAGCCTTCTCCTTTCTTACTCTCACTAAAATTGTTTCCACAATAAAAGCATTCAGGGTTACTGTCGTCTTCAGATGCGCTAGAATCCACGTCTTTTTCAATCTTGGCAACAGCTTTTTTTTTGTTTTTAGTTTTTCCTATTTTTCTCTTTTTATTAGGATGTTTTTTAATTTCTTTCGATCGTTCTTGTTCCAATCAATTTTTTAATTCTGTTTTGTAAGGAGTGCTGGTTAAAACAACAGTTTTACCAGTTTTTTGCTTTTTGGAAGTCTGTTGTGGTTTCTTAGTCATTTTGGGATAAGGTAAAATTATTTCCGGGGAGAAGTACAGGGTCTCGCTCGAAACTTCTTCTTGGCCTTTCGACGTTGAAGGTTGAGGCGTGTAGGGGATCTCCTCTTTTGATATTTCCGATGGTCTTGGCGGTGTTTCAGGTAGCACTTCTTGTTAAACCTCATCTACGTTATCATTTTTATTGAGATTTGAAACAGTTTCCGCAACTTCTCCAATATTATTGTGAACGTGAACTTCTTCGGGAACATCAGTAGGTTGTGCAGCAGAAAACAGATCTTCGGTGAAACCGTTACGATCAACTGGATATATACCTGTCTTTCTAAAACCATTTATTGCGTTTGTAGGAGTGCTGGCTCGTAAATAAGCTTTACCAAATATTTCTGCAATTTGATATATAGTGACTACTCTTCCAGGATGATTACGTAGAAAAAATTCAACTTCTTGACTATAGAAAGTTGAAAGAGGAGCTATGACTGATACATCGAGGGGTTGCATTCTATGGCTACAATGCGGAGGTAAACACAGAATAGTCACAGAATACTTTCTGGCTTTTTCTATAACGTTCAAGTTTTGTGTGTGGGTTTTATGTCGACCTAAAATCAACAATGTTGGGGCATCTTGGCATGCACCAGAGAACTGCAAAAAATGGTCAAACCATTGCTCAAATAAATCAAGTTGCATTCAACCTGCCATTACTGTGTAATGGCAGGCACAAATTGTTTCAGGAGGCGCACCATTTAGAAACTCTGCTTTCATGGGAGGGATGTAGCTGCCAGCAGCATTCATACAAATAAATGCGGTACACAAAGTGCCACGTTCAGCAGAAGTAAGTGACCCTACTTGCTTACGTCCTTTTAATGCAATTACGTTTTGAGGGACGTCCTTGTACAGTGGTGATCCCTGTCTCATCAACGTTGTAGATTTTTGATGGAGAATAATTATTTTTTTGTTGAAGTGGTTCAAGTAGGTCTAAAAATTTAGAAACATTTGTTTGGTTGAAACTTCTGGCACGTGCGGCTGAGGTTGCTTCTGGAATTCGAAGAGATAGTCTATTTCTGTTAAGGAAATTTTGCAACCAGCTTTCTTCTTAACAGTACTGAAGTGGTGCGGTATATTATTCTGTACAGCAAAGTGATAAGCTAAACGTCGCACTGATTCAGTGGTCAAACCAAACATCATTGTCTCCATGTTAGTAATAAACCGAACAAGGTCCGTTTCTTGCGCCTTGTTAAACGTAACAAGTCTGCTACCTAAACCTTTAAGTGAATCTTTTCTTATTTTATTTTTTCCTTTAACACGACGTTCTAAAGTACTCTTTGGCACGTGGCAAAGTTTTGCCGCTTTCAGATAACCACATTCTCGATTTAAAACCATGTCTATTGCTTTTTTCATATTCTCCTCAGACCACGCCTGTCGGTGAGTTTTTCTTGAGTACCGACCCGCCATATTGTGTACCTATGTATTATTACTGCAACAAAGAAAAATCAGGTAAATAATATTATCAACATAGTTTAGGTAAAATGGGATATCTCATTTTCAAAAAATGCCACTATCCCGTTTTACCTATACCTCAACCTTTGACTTCCGTAAATTTTACAAACTTAACTTAACCCTTAACCACCGTAGTCCAATTGTTGTCGCATTGTCACCGTAGCGGCGTCACACAGACGTCGCTGGTTATTGGTTTTTATTAATAAAATGTGATAATAATTTTCTCGTTATATCTCTTAGATATGTTACTAGAAGGTATATAATATTAAAAAAGTCAACAGATAATAAATTTAAAGAAATTTATTTAAAAAAAGTTGTATTTTCTTTGCAGAAGTGTAATTTTGAACATTTTTTACATACGCTTTAACTTAATAATTTTACAGGATTTAAACAACACTATAATATAAAATAATATCGGTGTTTGGAAACTAAAAGAATACCTCTTTATAATAAAAAAACAAAATTTAAAGAAAAATGAAAATATGATAAAAATTACAAGGCCTGATTTATTGGAAATTTTTCTTACAGTCTATACACATTTTATATACATATTGGTTTACGACAAGCAAAACACATATAGCTTGTCCGTCTTCTCAGTTTAGAGGGACAGGTGAGGCAATTTTTACGTTTTTCTAATTTTTCGACATCGTTTGAAACAAGTGGTTCACCGGGGATTCCCAGAATTCGATTTATTGTTAATCGTAAATCTCGTTTTAGTTGTAAATTTTGAGCCCTTCTAGCTAACTGTTGTTGGACCAACTGGTCGGCAAGTACCTTTATAAAGTCTGCTTTTTCAAGTTTTTCATTATCTTTGTATGCTTGATGAAGCACATGAGCATTAACACCACTTATATCTAACAGTCTGAAAAAAATATTGCCATGGGCCAACGTTGAGTACGCCGACTAGTAGTGTGTTTAGCACACTTTTCATCTAACGCATCGACCCCCGATTTAGTGAAATTATAAAAGGAAATAATTTCCGGCTTTTTAGTTTCAGGATCGTATGTTTCGGTGTGGTGCATCGATGACACTAAAACAACTGCTTTGTACTTCTTTGGCACGTAGGATACGAGAGTCATATTTTGAGTAAAACCAAATAAAGAAGTTTCACATTTTCTAACTCTGTTAGGTAAAAATTGCTGGGGGATTTCCCTTTTATTCTTCTTCATGGTACCTACATACGTTAGCCTTGGTTTCTTGAGTACTTCCACCAATTCTATCGATGTGAACCAATTATCCGCTGTCACGTTTCTATTAGAATTAACAATAGGCTTAGTTAGTCTCACTACAGCTTGAGTGGGTTTACTGAACTTTTTTTCGTCTTCATTTAAACCTATACCATCGGAATTTTTCCCACTGTACACGTACGCATTATACAAATAATGATTTCTAGCATCTGTCATACACATTATCTTTAGCCCGTACTTACATGGCTTGTTATTCATGTACATTTTATATTTACATCGTCCTCGGAAGGCAACCAGCATTTCATTCACGGTCATATTTGCACCTGGGGAATACATAGCCTCGGAATTAGCATATAACGCATTGAAAAGTTCGGAAATGGGAGCCATTGGGTCTTCCTCTCGTCTGAGATTTCTGTCATCAGGATTGTCAAATCGTAAACAGCTAAGTAAAAATGCGAATCTGTTTTTACTTAGAACACAACGAAAGATTTTCCCGTACCATCAATAGTAAAAATACGTTCAATCTTCTCATGGTTAGAATTAAAAACTGCTGAATAATATAACAATCCTATGAAAGCTCTTAATTCCTCCATATCCAAATCCCCCAGCTCTGATCTCTTCGGATTTTTGTACTTGAGCTTTTCTTTTTGTATTTTGACATTAGTCCAGTTCAACACCATACGCGGCATTTCTTCCGAAAACTCCATACCGCAGCAACTTCTGCTCTAGCACCCAATTTAGCAGAAGGACGCAGGCCCGGTAATTGGACAATTATATTGTGGTTTTGTGTTCTACTGCGCTTGACAAAGTTTGTTGACACCCACTTAAAGCGATTTTTTCCATAATACACCTTTTTTGTAATTATTATATTCACCATCACTACTTAGACTTTCATCGTTATCGTTTATTACAGCCTCTTCTTCACTCGCTGCTTCAAGTTCCGAATCGCAATCATGATCACTTACTTCGTGGTGATCTACAGAAACATCATCATTGTCACTTTCACGCCATTAATTTCATCAATCCACTGTAGAATCACATTTTCAAAGTCAGGATCGCCATAGCGAACTGTTTTTGTAAATCCAGAAGCACAATCCATTACAATAAAGCACTTTCAACTAAACCGCCCAAAATTTGTAAAACTTACGAAAACGCCGTAGCGGCGTCTGAGAGATCCATGACAAACTTTAATTATTTATATTAGGGAAACAAATCTATTGCCGTCTATTGCCACAAAATGCTAGAAACATACTGATACACGTGTAACTTGAAGGTACATAAACGCTAAGTATAGTTAGTCAAAGAGGGGGTTATTAACCAATGAAGAACCTGATGCGTCTCAGAGACGCCGCTACGGTGGTTAAGGGTTAAAATATATTGATGAAATTTCATGCCTATATCAACGTTTAACGTCTTATCTTAGCCTTTAAAAATTATCAACACATTCTCTTCACAAATAAAGAAGCAATCCTTAGTATTATGAGTTAATAATACTACATTAAAATATTGAAAAACATAAAAACTTACGTGTGTCAACAATCACATTCACTATGCAACTGAAAGTCCATTAACAATTTTAAAGTTAATACAGCTTGCGCTTAGGCAATATTTCGCTAGATGGCAACACTCGTTTCACATAAAGTACATGGTATCCCGCTTTAGCTTACTGTTCCCATTTTAAGGACACTTCCCCTACTTTGTCTTCGAATGTTTCTGAACAGCCGTTATATACTTTCATATTTTTGGAAATCTAAAGAAATTACATATATAACTAATGTAATTGTGACAACAATGAAGTGCCCAACAGTAAACTGGCATTTTAAATATTTTCCATGTGCATATAAATAGAGCAAATTCGTAATTACTTCAACAAAATGATTTTTTTTTAATCTATAATTTTTTAAAAATACCTTTGTATTATAGAGGACAGAAAATAACGTTTTCATACCGTAAATATGCCAGCTTGGACAAAAAAGAAATTTTCACGTTTGATATATGGAGATTTACATGAACAACTCGGTTTGTTTACATTTCCATGACGTGTTTACTAAATGAGCGTATTAGCTGGTTAGGTTATATTATGGGAAGAAGATAAAGAATACATTATAAATCTTTTGAAAATTATATATTAAAATTAAATAAATAAATATATTAAGTACAAGTCCTAAAGGCAAGTATATACATATAAACAACATATATGGATGTATCTAGAAACGAATTACATATTTTTAGAAACAATACTAACACTTTGGATTACCTAAATACATACATATACATTTTCCAATACTTATGTCTACTTACATGTTACATAATAAATTCGTAATTAATACAATAATAATTATTAAGTACTAAAATAAATTATGTTTTACAATTCATCAGTTTGAACCTAATAATACTGAGGTATGTACAAAATTGGTCGGTCAATTTCGAAAGAATCAACGCGGTAGTCTAGTTAAGTATCCAAGGAACAATTCAATTTAGTTTTTATTATTGTATTTGTAGAGCTAGTGTTTTCGTGGGCATTTTACATTCATTAATACTAAAATCGTTAAATTCTTTCCCAAAAACTTCATCTTCTGGTCCGTATCCATTTATTGGCGTACAGTTCTCAAAAGTATTATCTTCTTCTTTATTGTCTTCATTTTCCTCATTAGTGGGACTGTCTGTCTCATCGTCGGGTATAAGGATAGGTGTCGCTCCGTCATACAAGTTACTCTTGCTTTTAGATCTCTTGTACATCTCCCTAGAAACACTCCTTGTGAATGAGAATCTTCTTGATTTCTGTCTGGTTAGTGGCGGTCGTACGATGGCTTCGGGTGTCTTAGGTTTCGATGTGAGGGTTTCGTCAGCGTGTTCGGTAATTACGGACCATGCATGTTCTATATCGGCATCACAAGCATTCTCGGCGACGACACAAAAGCGAATTATGTACTTGCCTTTGACCATGGATGGAATCATGTGTAATTTTCCGGATGCATTAATCGAAGCTAACAGGTTTCTGTTCAAAGCTTCTGGGCCGTACAGTCTGAAACACACCAAACCTAATCTGACTTCGTTAACTACTTCGAATCTATTGTCTTTTTTAACTAATGATTCGAAATATTTGGCTAATCGTATGTGATTCCTTATATACTTCTGCAAGCCGGAGAGACCATATTTTCTAATGACGAACCAAATTTTAAGAGATCTAAATCGTCGACTGAGGGGTATGCCCCAGTGTCTGTAATCGATAGCTTCATTTGAGTTGGCATGTTGTAGATACAGCGGATCTACAACTAAAGCATCTGTGAGCCTTATTCTGTCACGCACCCAAAGACACGAACAGTCGAAATTTACTAACAACCACTTATTCGGATTGGTGTTAAATGAATCAGCATATTCAATACCAGCCATTAATGGTTTCAATTCTGGACAGATAAAAGCGTTTCCTGCGTATGCACTATCAACGTGTAACCAAGCACTGGGTTGACTTTTGCATACTTCACCAATTTCTGGTAGATTATCGAACGAACAACTTCCTGTCGATCCTAATATGGTGGATACGAAGAAAGGTACCAAACCTAACGATTCGTCCTCTTTCATTGCCTTCCTAAGGGTCTCTCCTCTTAAACTACCATTTTCATCAGGTTCCAAAATGCGTATTTTCACCAATAAAATCATGGCTGCTTTTTCGACGCAAGAATGTGCTTCTTTGGAACAATAACCTATCAGACGTGGCAAGAAGAATATGTCGTCTTTATGTGGATTGTTTCTTTTCAAGTATTTAATAGCTTGGTTCCTAGCGGCTAACATACTGACGAGAACGCATTCGCTGGCTGATGATTGGATGACTCCGCCACCTCTACTGCCTTTACTTGATGTTATGAAATCGTTGGGTAGACCTATTGCCTTGCCAAGCCAGTCCATTACAATTGTTTCTAATTCTGTGCATGCCGGACTAGCAGCCTGGAAAGAAAAGAAATTTTATTTAAACACATGAGTCTATTTTATTTAAAAAATCATAAAAATTTCAGAAAAAAAAAACACCAAATTGGCTTAAAATTTTTAACATGCAAATAGTCTATAATAATGCATATACCAGAGCTGAGTATTAGAAGGTAATTAATTACTTCTTTTTGAAAAGTGTTTCACCATTATCTTTTAACAATGATTATTCTCAACGGTAAAAAAGTAAAGAATTTAAACATGGTGGTACATCGATTAAAGATGATGATCGTTCTGGAGGGCCAAAATCGGACAGAGAGGGAGCTAATGTAGAGTAAAATATAGTTTACATAAACTTTGCGTATGAAAAAGCTCTTGGTAAGATGGGTTGTGTCGTGGTTGCTAATAATTGCCCAAAAAATTCAAAAATTAAATTTTTTAAAGCATAAAGCTTTTCCAACGTAATTCCTTTGAATTTTATCACTGTTTGATAACTAGATCGACCTGGATTCACTACTGTTCAACCGAGATAAAAGAACATTTTACATAATTGGTAAGAGCTGCGTCAAGTGCTCAGCAAAAGGCAAAAACGCTTCCACTAGCTGGGAAATTAATAGCAATTGATTTTTGGGATTTCAGGTGCTCAGAAAAAGGCAAAAACGTTTCCACTGGCTGGGAAATTAATAGCAATTGCTTTTTGGGATTTCAAGTGCTCAGAAAAAGGCAAAAATGCTACCATTGGTTGGGAAACTATAGTTCATAAAGTATTTCTTTGGAATTCGTATGCAGTATTTAATGACTATCTGAGAAAGGAAGAATTATCGTCACTGGAAGAAATTGAAATTCTCTTTCATCATGTGAATGTACTAATTCGTCACTAATTGCACAAGCAAAAGTATTATTTACACTAGGAATTGCTTTCATATGTACCATACTCGGTGGACTTAATCATTAATTACCTCTTCCTGTTCCCTAATTTGAAGGAAGTGATGGTTGGAAAGATATTTGACTTAAACAACGAAGTAATTTTTGGAATTCATGTCTATTTAACGACCTTGACCAATTTTATTATATGAAGGATATACAGAAGTTTGAGTAATAAGTAGGCAGAAAAATAAAAATATTTTTTGAAAATTAAACTGGTTTCTTGGTTGGGTCTATAATATTCCAACTGCATCCCTGATAAAATTTTTAACGCTGGAAGGTAAGCCTATCGAAATTTATTGGCGTTTGAAAGCTGTTTGTGGCAAGGATTATATGGATATGAAGCAGAAGATTGTATGGATCTGAACTTTGTCATAGAGGCGAAATGAAGGAGTTTGACGAAAATAGACATTAGTCAAGAAAAAATACAGTACATTGTTCAGACGTTGAATTACAGGAAAAAATATCGCCAGATTGGTACTGCAACAATTAATCAATGTTATGAAAGAACAAAGAAAAAACATTTATCGAGAGCATCTTAACCAATATCGATGTGAAGGATATGATTTTTTTCAATGAACATCACCACCAAAGACGAATTTTGGGTTCATCCTTATGACTCCTAAAACAAGCGACAGTGAATGGAATATCGTCCTGATTCGCCATACGAAAATTTAAAAATGTTCCATCAGGGCAAAAAGTCATGCTTATCATTTCCTGAGATGCAAAGTCGGTCATTCATACCGAATATCTGCCGAATGAATGAATTTTTTCTTGAACCACGATAACACCAGACTGCATTGTAGCACGGAATCGTTGAAGTGACAAATCTGGAATTCATGGGTTGTTTTGCACCCTATGTACAGTCTTGATTTGGCTTTGGATTTCTGGTTGTTCCCAAAGTTAAAGAAGGTATTGAAAGGCCAACATTTTGCATCGGATACTGAAGGTATTGAAAGGCCAACATTTTGCGTCAGATACTGAAGCTAGGGCTGATGTTTCCAAATGGATTACCAGTAAACGAGAAAGTTTTATCACCGACGGAATGAAGAAATGGATTCCGTTCTTGGCGAAATGTGTTGCATTAAATGGTGATTATTTGGAAAATAATTATGTACATTGACGGTATAATAAATTTACTTCATTTTGAGATTGATTTCATTGTTTTGTATTTTGTTATTCTTATTTTATAGAATTGGAGACCTTATATATCAATCAGCACCCGTATATATTCTGAAAAAAAGTATAAAACCTATTACCACAATGACTAATCGTATCCTAAATACGTACTTCGACAACTAAGTTGTCATCATCAGTAGGTAAAACCAGTAATCAAAGTGGTCCCATATGTATATAAAAGGAGTGTATACGTGAACGTCGTTTAAAGTTGTGCACGATTATATGTGTTAGCTTTACTGTATCCCATGTGCGACACTTTGTGTTAGTGGTTTTACCTACTTACAATGACAACTTAGTTGTCGAAAAAGGACGTCGATCGAAATTATGAAAATCGAAAAATTGGAGTATCGAGCCATCATCAAGTACCTGCATTTGAAGGAGTTAGGAGATAAGCAGATTTACGAAGATATGCTTAATACCCTTGGCGATTAATCTTCGTATGGGACCGTGAAGAATTGGATTGCAAGCTTCAAAAGGGGTAAATTTTCCATTGAAGGCGAACACCGATCGGGAAGGCCAGTTTCTGTGTCCGTCCCCGAAAATTTTGATGCAGTTCATGACATGATTTTGTCAGACCGTCGAATTGGGCTAAAACGAATATCTGAGGCACTAAATATTTCACATGAACATGTCCATCATATAGTTCACTTCGATTTGGACACGAGAAAAATTTCTGTAAAATGGATCCTCAAATGTCTGAATGTTGACTAGATGTGTGTAATGGTGGAAGCATAGCTTTCAATCTGTGCTCGGTTTGAAAGTGATGCAGACTTTTTAAGCCATATTGTTACTATGGATGGAACTTGGGTACATTTCTACGACCCAGAAACAAAGCAACAATCGATGGAATGGAGACATGATTGATTTTCTGGATAAGGGTGGAACAATAACTGGGAATTATTATTCGACGTTACTGACCACTCTACGAGAAAAAATTATGGAGAGAAGACGCGGAAAGTTATCCAAAGGTGTTTTATTTTTGCAGGACAATGCCCCTGTACATAAATCGCATGTTGGCATGCAAACAATTCATGATTTAAAATTCGAATTACTTGAACACGTGCCTTATTCACCACATCTGGCTCTGTCCGACCATCATGTCTTTCCTCGACTGAAAAAAAGTTTAAAAGGTCGTAAATTTTCTTCCAATGAAGAGGTGATAGAAGCTGTGGAGGCCTGGTTTGCAGAGCAAGATAAAAATTTCTTTTTGAAAGGTCTAGAGGCGTTGTAGGCTCGCTGTATTATGGGTATTAATTTAAGAGGAGAG
The DNA here is from genome assembly GCA_935421215.2 of Melolontha melolontha. Classification (NCBI taxonomy): domain Eukaryota; kingdom Metazoa; phylum Arthropoda; class Insecta; order Coleoptera; family Scarabaeidae; genus Melolontha; species Melolontha melolontha. Next base: position 6,810,343 of record OW285239.1, on the reverse strand, counting down.
TATGTTGAATAATAAAATATTTTTATTTTTAAATTTTGTTTGCTTCTATAGTAGGCTAAGAATTTTTCAACAGATCCTCGCATGTTGATATTGAAATAAATGCTTTCTACATTTTACGACGCCAATTATTCGAATTTTTTACCGAAAACAAAATCGATCTTAAGCAAGATTCGAATCTATGTCCCATTGGTTTGCCGGACTGCGAGCAACAATATAATAGCTGTTTCTTAATGCCATTTAAGACTTTCCCGACGATTCGAGACTTCAGTCCTTAATAGCTTAATGGTAATAGCAGCGGTCCGGCAAACCAATGGACGTAGGTTCGAATCCTGCTTAAGCGCGAATTTTTTTCGGTAAAAAAATCGAATAATTAGCGTCGTAAAATGTAGAAAATGTATTTCATTCACATTACGTCGCGAAAATGTAATTGATTTGCACGTATGTAGATATTGTTGCTAAATATTAATGAGAATGTTTCTATGTATGCATAATGGATTAAAAGACGCATTAAAGTAACATATTCAATACATCAAAGTCTGTGGCTTGTAAAATTTATTTAATTGTTATTATTATTATTTAATATGCACTTCTAATAACTTATATTAAATTTTTAATTTATTATTTTTTTTTTGCTTTTTTCTACTACTTACAATCAGTTGAAATATATAAACGAAAAAAATAAATAAATGTAAAACTTATTTAATTATTATTATTATTTAATATGTACTTCTAATAACTTACATTAAATTTTAAATTTATTAATTTTTTGTTGTTTTTTTTTCGACTTACAATTAGTGGAAATAAATACACGAAAGGAAAAAATAAATGTAAAATTTATTTAATTATTATTATTACTTGATATGAACTTCTGAAAAAATTACATTAAATTTTTAATTTATTACATTTTTTGTAGTTTTTTTCAACTATTTACAGTTATTGGAAATAAATAAACGAATATAAATTACTGTTTTTTAACTTTAAAAATCGTTTAAATTAAAAATGTTGATTCCTAAGGCAAGAAGGATTCTTTTTATTTTATAATTTATTTTTTGGTAGATTTTATAATTGCATAAAATTGTTTTGCGTAGGATCAGAGAATTTTTCAAAGCATACCAACAAAGGGGTTTTATGAAAGATATATGTAAAATCGTAATCTATTAATGCTATAATAGCTAAAATTCCTAAACACTTACGAAAACTTGAAAATAACAAATTAAATTACATTATAAAATATTTTTTTTTCCTTTAAATAATCAACTTACCCATGAAAAACCAATGCATCCGATAGCATCTGACAGCATATCACCCAAAATTGAAGGAAAAGAATTCCCGGATGGAAAGTAGGCATGAAAACGTGGATGTTGCCAGTGTGTAACACCCGGCATTATTTTAGAATCAACATCGGCTATAATAGCGTCCCAATCTTCAGGTTCTTGTGGAGCTTCAGCCGGCAATAACTCCCTCAAGTAACAGGGTTCGACGGTCGGCGTAACCCGTTTTGAATCTAAATTCTTCAAGTATTCACATATGTAATCCACCATCTCTTTACCTCTGTTACGGAACTCATCGATATCCATGTTTGTGTGTTTTGTATTTATATCACTTTCTTCGAGAGTAAATTGTAATTAAAAACGGCACTCGACACCAGGCACTGTTAATTGATTCTGTGTGTCACCCACGGTGCGCTTGTGTTACCGCTAAACTTGACTACGAATGTCAGGAACAAGTTGTGTATATATAGATATTAAACATTCCCACCAACTTAGAAGAGTTGGTTTGGTGGGAGATTTTCAAAGGCTTCAAAACAATAGCCGCACTAATGAGATTAAGTTGCAATCGCCATTCATAAACGTAAATGCAGATAAACCGCAAAATTTAATTCTTTCGGTAATTTTACTTTACCAGTGGTAAAACACAATATTTATACGTCAGAATTCACTGATTAATGATAATGGAATAATTGGTATTCATTGTGATTTATGAAGATGATAACTCGAGCAGTTAACATTTGTGGGAATAATCTATTTTTACGCAAATTTCGATGTTAAATCATTTAGGGATCTATTACTTAAATACCATAAATTTTCCATAGATTTAACGGAATTTTGTGTATAGTTTATTTCAAATTATAAGAATATAACTTTGAACGGCTCTAATACTTTTATTGCACCACCTTCTGTGATGATAATTATTATACCTGGTCTCCTTATTGAACGGGCACGGTTTATCTATTTGCAACGTATGAATCTAGGGGCCGTATTGACTATAAATTAGGGCCCTATAATATAATAATAAAACGCTGTTAATTTCAAGTATATAATAAAAAATATCTGTACATTGGGTTTATATACAAAGAAAAAATTATAAATCGTGTGGCAACATGTGTAGTGGATACATATAGATATATAAAGATAATTTATTTGTGTCACCGCATTTCATAAATCATCTGTGATTGAGTCGTCTTGCAAATCGGTGTCTGTGTCTGAATCGTATTGCAAATTTATAATCAAAGGGCTACTATTTTGTACATACGCATATATTCGTCCTCTTTTGCTATTGCGTGTTTAACAACATATTTCCAATTTACAGCAGTTATATGTTCCATAGCATTTTTTATGTGTGTTACACTGCTTTCACTAAATTTCGGTGTTTGATTTGTTCGTCTTATGGTATTTTTCAGTTGGACCCATATCTATTCAATGGGATTGAAAATGCAATGGTATGGTGGTAAACGCAAAATTGTATGTCCTGCTTCTTTGGCTCTGTTATCCACATAATAATCCTTTAAATATTCTTTTGTCTTCATCACCTCTATTAATTGTTTTTTTGCATAATGATCCTCAAAATAAAAATCATTTGCTTCTAAAAATGTTTTAATATCTTTCTTATTATTACATTTTGTAGGAACTTCGGTTTGCTGTCGAGAATGATACGGAGCGTTGTCCATCACTATCACTCACACTGTTTTTTGGTAAATTTGGCAGCAAAGTGTCACAAAACCATTCTTCAAATAAAGATGAGGTCATATCTTCATGGTAATCTATACTTGAGGATTTAACATTTTTAGCAGATAATAGCGGCTGTCCGATCCATCCTTTTTCTGACCCAGCATGAAGAATGATTATTCTCTTCCCTCTCGAAACCGGCGCGTCCAACTGACACATACTTGAACTATCCACCCAATCTTTGCAAATTGTGTCATGGGTATCATACCACGTCTCGTCTAAATAACATATTAATCATCCTTCCTGTCTATACCTTCTAATTGCCGTTAAGTATTCATATCGAAGTTTCTGTAACCTCGAGCTTTCCATAATTGTGCGACGTTTGTCTATAGTGCCAAACTTAAAACCAGCTTTCTTTAGCGTCCGCCACAAGGTTGCTTTAGAACGCTGAATATTTATAGGCTCATCACTGATTCTTTTATGTAAGCAGTCAAGTGTAGATACAACATTTCCTCTGTAGAAGGAGTATACTTGCTGCCTAATAGTATCAATTTCATACTCTTCAATTTTTCTCGGTGCTCCTTTGTCACTTCTTTGCTTTCGAGGCCCTGCGTTATTCTTAATTATTTTATATATTGTTCCAAAAGGCACCTTGGTTAATTGCGACGTTCGTTGAATGTTCTGGGTTTGTAGTTCGTTATTTTCTTCCATCAGGGTATGATAGACATTGAAAATTATCTGTTTTGCATCTTCTGATATATGCTTTCTCTGTCGTGCTCCAACAATATTATCACTATCCACATCATAATCACTAACACTTTCAGCAAAAGGTCGCCCGCCACATGTTCGTTAAGTAAAGAGAGAAAAATCAAATATGTATACAGCAGTAAAGATTTACAATAAATGATAAATAGACTCAATATTAGATGCAATATATATACCAACTCTCCTAACTATATTTACTTAAATTTTGTTTAATAAATATAAGCACTTATTTCATCTAAATTGTAATTTAATGACTATTTAACTATATATAATAACTATATATTCCAATTAACAACTGTTGGTACTTATATTATTATTAAATTTTATTTCATCTAAATTGCAGTAATTACAATTTACTTAAATTTTGTCATTACGGACCTCAGCAGTTTATTTGCGTAAAAGATAATTGTATTGAGCGGCCAGGTAATTATTGCCGGAGGTGCTGAAATAAAGGCATTAGAGCCGTTCAAAGTTATATTCTTATAATTTGAAATAAACTATACACTGACTTGCAATTAAATCCCGTACACTTTATTGTCAAGTTAGCTTTTATTAAGATTATTTATCAATGTAATTTGACATAAATAGTGAGCCACAAAAAAAGTTTTCAGTGTATGCCATGGATTAAATCAGTTATGTCTTAGTTTTTTTAGTTATTTCCTTCTTGTTTATGAAGATCCTACTCATTGGGTGATATACTTTGTTGGCTTTTTCTACTCTATTATTTAGTTCCACTTCTTGACTGCCCTGCTCCGTCAATCATTATTCCCAGATATTGAAAGCTGTCTACTTGTTCTAATGGTTCATCCTCTAGTCGTATATTTATGTGTTTATTTATGTCTGATATTACTTTAGTTTTAGTCTTAGATTTATTAATTTGCATCCCATATTTTTCTAAAGCTTCATTCCAATTGTTCAGATTCTCTTTTAGGTCTCTTTCGTTTTTGGCAATAATCACTACATCATCTGCAAAGGCGCACTCCGAGATATTGATCCGTTCCAGATTTCTGCATCCCACATACAATAGTTTAATCGTTTGCTTAGTGTACCTGATTAATTCATCCATGAAAATTACAAACAATAGTGTTTTGTAAACAATTTTGTAAACTATCGAAATTCTCTGCATAAAAACTAGTATCTTCCAACTATGTCCCCCATCTAGTTATTACTGGAGAGGGAGGCAGTAACAAAGATGGAAGTTTTTCCCTGTAAAGAGCTACTCTAAATGGTGCATTTCTGAAAACTTTTTTAAAACAGATACAAGTCTATCAACTTCTGGAAAGGTGTCTCTGATATATTCACAGATTCTGTGGAGAGCATGTGCTACACAAGTAATATGCAGCATATTAGAATATGTCTCCTTTAATAGTCTGCTTGTTTTTAACATATATGCAGCACTGCCATTTACAAATAAAAGTACTTTTTCTTTGTACCTGTCGTCTGAATGAAGTATTTTTTGAATATTCTCGTTAATGGTTTTAGCAACTGCTTCCGCATCAACTGTATTTATAACTTTTGTTGGATGCCAGCTACAAAATTTACCACTCAACGTCCTAATATATCGACAGTTTCGTCTGCACTTACCCAGTGGTATTGATTTGAAAGATGGCTTCTAATGCGTTCTACTGCTTTCGTGTAGCACTTAGAAACATAATATTTGCGTAAGATGGATTTATCAGGAACATTTCCACCGGTATATTTTTGGAGAAATATTGTTAAAGTGGGATTGTTAAGTTTATTTAATGGAATATTTACCCGCATAAAAGTTTCACAGAGTTCTTCGTTAAATTTTCAGATTCCAACGGTTCCAATTTCTGTGTATGTGTTTGCGATGCTAAGTGACGTTGTTCGTGCGATTTCATGGAATTTTTTAACGATATTTTACAGATTTTGCAATAAATTTCGGTATAACTGACAATGGACATACAATCAGTATGACCGTCAATCCAACTCGCCATTGCTTTACGATGCCGTTCTCGACGTTCTTCCATATCATATCTGAAACAATGCTCTAAACAATGCTCTAGATCTAAATAAATGAAAACTAAAAATGTATGCGTAAGTTATGGAAACTGAACGAAATTCAATGCACCCTTATGTCGAAATAATTGGGAGAAGTAGATTCAATCAAACGATATTAAACAGGATCTATCGCAAAAATTACGATGTAATTAACAGTTAAAACTATGAAAACAAGAAACTAACTCACAGCACTTTATTCATCTTACGAAATATAAACTAATAAATAAAATAAATTATAAAAACCCCGTTTCTATCTACGCTCATGAAAACAGAAATTTAACTGTAAATATCCAACAAAAAACGTCGCAATTGTCGATGAAAACAGATGTGCGCGCTAGCCGGATCAACAGTGCATTCAATAACTGCGTGATGTACGTACAGATGTTGTAGACTATTTATATCGTCCGTCGTAATGACGACGTCATTTCAACCCGTTGTGTCTGGTCTCTACTGATCATACAATTCCTGGTCTCTTTGTATAGACATTTCATAACTTTAATTAGCTTATTATTGATGCTTATTTTCTCTAGGCATTCCCATACGCTAACATGTTTCAAATTATCATGTTTTTTATTTATGGCTGTATTTATTATATATCATACTTTTTTTATTTGTTCTTTGCGTTTTTTATTTTGTTTATATGATAATTCTGTCTACTTTCAATCAGTAAATTTCAGTTACTTTTAATCTCCATAGATATAGGTACATATTGCTATGGTTTTTTCCCCAATAAACCATATTTTAAATTTAATTATATATTGTACTATTATTTTGGATTCCTATGTATATTCTATGTATATTTCTTGTCATGCGCCTTGTGGTGCACGCCACCGTATTTGATGTGGACGGAGAGATAATTTTAAACCTTTAGACACAAGTTATCAGTGAGATGAGAAAGTTCATTTATTTAGAATTTAGATAATTATTTATTTAAAGTAACTTCGGGTTTGTATTTGGTTTAATTAGTTTATGGTGTTGTAATTTTCAATTACCGATTTTTTTTACCAGTTTTAATCTCGTATTTTTTTATTTATTACACTTTCTTGTCTATGTGTCTCTCATTTTTTAACGTAAGTAATATATTTCTATATTTAAAAAAGAAATCTTTTTAAATTGAATGAGTTGAATATTGTATTTTCAATTGTATTAATATTGTTGTATTGAGATTTAGTCTTAATTAATTGATATAGATAACAAAGAGGATTTTTAACATTTCTAAGTAAAAAAACAGTAAATGTAAAATTTTATACGTTTTTTTCTTGGACATGTAAGTGCGCATGTTTTTAGAGTTATGTTCGAGCTGTCAAGATTGTTTATTTATATTGTTTCTCTGGGGAGAAATTAAAAATATTCTTAGTGATTTAGTTTAATTTTAATTTGTTCGGTAGTAATTAGAGGATGTTTGGATTCATGTAGCGGTCATATTCCGTGAGTTCTTTTACCTCTTGATCTAATAAGTATATTATTACACAATCTTTATACTTTATAAAGATTTTTTTTTCTTTTTTATTTTTTTGTATTAAATTTTCATTTAAATTTTATATTGTGATCTTTAATTTAATTATCCTTTCATCTCGAGTTTTATAAGTGACTTAAAGATATATTATAATAACTTTTCTCAAACAAATTTTGAGTGGCGCCTAACCAACTAAATATTTATTTGTTTTCCACATTTCCGATTGAAACCCTGAGAAGAAAGCAGTCCCATTTTTTGCAAATAAACCGACTGAATATCCTTGTTGGATAGATTTGTCGTGAACGATGGTATAGTAAATATAAAACCACAGTTCATAGCAATATGTATAGATTCATATTGTATAATGCAACGATTGGAAAGGATATGTCTCTGTAGTATCTAGTCGTAATTAAAGGTGTTTATCTAAGGCACATACTTCTTATTGAAAAAATATTGTATATCAGCATAACATACGGAAAAAACATCTTTAGTAACGCTTCTGAATTTTCCAAACACAATTTTATTTGTTTGCGTCAATAAAAATAAAGTGGCAATGTGTTTACAATAGTTTATACAGAATGAATTAAACGTTCCAAATAATATCCGTTATTTTGCAAATATCAACATTAAGAAACAATCGGCGAGCATTTAGAATATTTTCAGCATTACTACTATATTTCGCTACATTTAATATTTTGTATGATAAAAACACACAATGTTGTATTAGATTTACACTTTATTTAATAATAATAATGACTATATAACAGCTGTTTCACCGTACAACGGTTTCTTCGGATATAACAAGTGGTACTATAAAACATTTTACTTAAACGTAAATATTTTTTATTTTATTACTTAATGGTATTCTCAGAAATTGGAAACCGAAATATTTTTACCCGCCTCTTTTAGTAGGGATACATATAATATTTTGTACATGGCATAATAATTTCGCAGTTAATTTCGTTATTTATTTCAACATTTTTTATTATCAAGTAGTAAAAAGCTGGTTACATTCAGACACATATTGCAGTGAATTATGATTTTATTTATTTGCTTATTGATTTATGTACACAATCCACAGTAGTCTTGCCGAACTAGACTCAGTTGGGTGGGCACCTTCCTTGAGCTTCTTAATCGTCAGGGTTTATTCTCACGAATATCGTGGTATTTAGTTTTGTATACGTCACGTCACAAAAACTATTATCAGAGAGATTCCAGATAGGTCAATTTATTCAAATTACAAGTTTAAAAGACTTGTAATAACTCGTAATTGAATTTTAATAACATCAAAACACCATAAAAATTACCAAACGAAGTTATCCAAAATATATTAAACAAAATTAAGTTCTGTTCAATGTTAATAAAAAAGAAGACCACCTATCTGTTAAAGGACTATCAAATCTCTGAAATCAAGAACCAGGAAACGCCAAGATATCCCTACCTAACATAAATAAATCAACATAGCTACAATGTATATTTTTATATGATTATAACTTCCCCATTGGGGCCAACTAGGAACATCAAAATAGGCCCGTGCAATCTACAGACATGGACAAAAATACACATTACAAAAAATTGTTATAAAATTTTTAATTTTTAACGTCCTTTCCCTAGAATAAAATTTTACAAATAAATACAATAATTTTACTATCTTCTTTTGTTTCTTCAGCAGGGAAAAATTCACGACAATATGTATACAGTATATATTTTTTTAAAGTTTAAGCAAAATTTAAATGCTATTCATTGGACCGTAATGTAGGATGAGGTCTAACCCTAACAGAAAGAGAGACATTAGTGTACTAAGACCGGGCTTAGTTTAAAAAGTCATTAAGTAATAGCACAGATAAGTTCCCTAAAGATACCCGATACTGTACAAATACGTAAAATCGCGCAGGTTGTATGCATGCCAGACGTTTTATTACAAATTTTAAGATATCTAGGGCTCTGCGGGAAAGTGGAAAAAGAGATTGGCGGGTACTCTCTGTACGCGTCGTAGGGTTCCATCAGGGTTCCATTCCGACTAAAATGTGCCAAGTTTCGTATTCGCTTCAGCTATCTGTTATAACTAGAGACTTGACACATCGGGTTTAAATGACGTCGTCATTACGACGGACGATATAAATAGTCTACAACATTTGTAAGTACATCACGCACTTATTGAATGCACTATTTATCTGGCTAGCGCGCACACCTGTTTTTATCGACAATTGCGACGTTTTTGTTGGATATTGACAGTTTAATTTCTGTTTTCATGAGCGTAGATAGAAACGGGGTTTTTATAATTTATTTTATTTATTAGTTTATATTTCGTAAGATAAATAAAATGCTGTGAGTTAGTTTCTTGTTTTTATAGTTGTAACTGTTAATTACATCGTAATTTTTGTGATAGATCCTGTTTAATATCGTTTGATTGAATCTACTTTTCCCAATTGTTTCGACGTAAGTGTGCATTGAATTTCGCTCAGTTTCAATAACTTACGCATACATTTTTAGTTTTCATTTATTTAGATCTAGAGCATTGTTTAAGTTACTTTTTCAGATATGATATGGTGGCGAGTTAGATTGACGGTGATTCCGAAATTTATTGTGTAAAATATCGTTAAAAAATTCCATGTAATCGCACGTAAAACGTCACATAGCATCGCAAACACATGCACAGAAATTAGAACCGTTGAAATCTGACAATTTTAACGAAGAACTCTGTGAAACTTTTATGGCGGCTAATATTCCATTAAATAAACTTAACAATCCCACAAAAATATTTCTCCAAAAATACACTGGTCGAAATGTTCCTGATGAATCCACCTTACGCAAATATTATGTTTCTAAGTGCTCCACGAAAGCTTTAGAACGCATTAGAAGCCATCTTTCAAATCAGTACCTATGGATAAGTGCCGATGAAACTGTCGATATATTAGGAAGCTGTGTAGTGGTAAATGTTGTAGCTGGTGTACTATACCCAATTATTCCATATAACGCATATGTAATATCAACCAAAGAAATAAATACAGTAGATGCGGAAACAGTAGCTAAAACCAATTACGAGAATATGCACCAAATGCTTTATTCCGACAACAGGTACAAAGAAAAAATACTTTTATTTGTCAGTGACAGTGCTGCACATATATTAAAAACAGGCAGACTATTAAAGGAAACATATCCTAATATACTGCATATTACTTGTGTAGTACATGTTCTCCACAGAATCTGTGAATATATCAAAGACACCTTTCCAGAAGTTAATTAGACTTCTATCCGCTTTTAAAAAAGTCTTCCAGGGAAAAACTGCCATCTTTGTCACTGCCTCCCTCTCCAGTAATAACTAGATGAGGGACATGGTTGGAAGCTACTAGTTTTCATGCAGAGAATTTCGATAGTATACAAAATTTCGATTCATGTTTAAATGACGATGCTCGGAGTATTTCTGAGTGCAAGGAACTAACACAAATTCCACATTTAAAAAATCAGTAGTACTTTCTTCAGGAACACTTTGGAAATTTTCCAAAACTAATTGCTTATTTTGAAAATCAAAATCTCAAATTAAAAGATGGATTAACCGCATTCGATATGGCTATTAATAATTTGAAAAATATTCCAAGTGACTTCGAATGCGGCCTTCAGTAAAAGTTTGACCCAGTTTTTAATAGAAATTCAGATTTAATAACATTGCGGCAATTGTGTATAAGGACAATTCCTCAAAATCTAACTGCTAAATACGCTGAAATAAAAGAATATTTCCAGTATGCACCTATAACCAGTTGCGATGCAGAAAGGACGTTTTCTATTTATAAGGATGTATTTCATTCAAAGAGAACAAATTTTACAGAAGAGAACCTTGAGAAAGTATTGCTAGTAAATGTTAATACTCCTTTACTCAACTTGAACTACAAAATGAACAAATAAAAATGTATTTCGTATTTTGTAGCCGTATATATATCCGTTTTATTATTATAAGTATAATTGCATAAATAAAATTAAAAACTTTAAAAATACAAATGTTCATGGACGATGAGTCATCAACCTCTCGTGTCCTGTCTCTTGTTATAACTTATTTGTGGTAATAGCTTCAATTTATAAAATTCTAATGCAGAGTGAATCTGCACATAATAAAATTCCAGGAATATTGAAATGATTAGTGTATATCAAATTATATATTCAATACCCTTATTTTTGTAGCCCTAAATTTTATAAAATTGTGGTAATATGTTTGTTTGAATACGGTTCTGTGTGTGGTTATCTGTATGTCGACTACCTACTGCCCTATTAGGATTAGATTATTTACAGCGTAATGAATAGGATTTAAATTTTACCTAAAAGTCAATGCTATATTTCTGGACACATTATAGGTTACTACAATTGTAATATGCAATACTAGAAAACTACGGTTCTTGAGATCTATATCGGGGTGTTTAATCAGCGATCGGAATTTATTCTATTTGTAAAAGTTTACGGACTATACTACATGTGTTGAGTATTATTGATCGTCGCATTAATTTGCGGACTTTGGCTGGTAATTCTAATGATTTGAGACTGATGGAGTGTAATTCCGCTAATTGATATAATGAAGGGTATTTATACAGTATTATACAGCAAATGTGTGAAGCCATGTAAATATCCGTTAAATTAAAAAAGATATTGCAATAAAATTTTTGAAACGGAAATTAGAGATGAAAATCATTTTGAAGTATTTTTTAAATATACAAAGTGTTCAACAAAATATAACGTACTAAAATTATACTTTGTTAATTGATTTTTTTTACAATTTAGAATTCTTCAGCATAACACGATTTCAACAAACTTAGGATATAGATTATTTAGATCGAGATTTACATGCAAAAAAAAATTAGGATTTTTAGAATATGTATTTATCTCTCTGTAAATATTTCATATAAAATATATAAACACAGCTATGGAGTAATAATTAGCAATTTCAAACCTTCAAAACTGACATCTGCTTTCAAATACTGACATCTGCTTTCAATAACTGACATCTGATTTCAAAACGGCATCTGCTTTCAAAACTGACATTTGCTTTCAAAACAGACATCTGCTTTCAATACAGACATCTTCTTTCAATAACTGACATTTGCTTTGAATAGCTGACATCTGCTTTCAAACCTGACATCTGCTTTCAAAACTGACTTCTGCTTTCAAACCTGACATCTACTTTCAATAACTGACATCTGAATCATTAACACTGTTACTTTATAATGCATTTCTAAATAGCTTGAACCAAGGTCTATCGTGGCTTAAGTGGTAAAGCAACGGTCCGGCAAACCGTAGCCTTGGGTTCAAGTCCCAACGTAGGCAAAATTTTTCAATTAAAAAATCCTCATTTACTTCGCAATTACATACTAATTTGATAATATTTATAAATATTTGTAAATATTCAGAAGCCGAAAAGCTCCAAGAATTTATTAATTGATATACATATATATATATATATATATATATATATATATATATATATATTGAATAAATTGGTGTGAAAGATGACAATTATTCAAATCTCATCTCACATGCAGTTGTCGCTTAATTTGTTGCGTTGTTTCTACAATATGACAAGATTATTCCTGCCGAAGAATGTAGACGCAAACACGTCGCGACGTCAGCCATCCGGGTTGTGCGGATAATGAAAATTGTATGAAAAAACCACATCCATCCAGAAACATGCAGATATCGATATTTCATTGTCGTTACAGATCATCAGTACACGATATTCGGATATAGACATGATTTTTATTTGTATACTTTCGTGTATACAGTGTGGCCGCCATCGATAGCGCGATGCATGTATTAGTAACTACTGGTCGACTATAATGGGCGTGCCAACTTGAATTGCCACACCGACAGCGGGCGTATTATAAGTTATACGTATAAATGTATTCGTAGGCAAATCAAGTGAAAAGCAGTGTAGGAGGTATTGTGTTCCCGATAGAAGTAAATATTTGCAGTTGTTTGAAGCATCAGATAATCACTGATAACATCTCAGTGAAGTAATTCATCACAGCTTCATAAACAACAAAAAAAAAACAAACATACATAAACAGAACTACTAGACTTTAACATAAAAAAACTTAACGAAAATAATATTTAGTATTATAGTAGTATTACACTCTAAAAACTTAACATTAATAAAATACTTAAAAATAAAATATTTACTTCTTAAAACAGAATTGTAATTCAACATTGCAATAAACCTGCAATTAGCTAAAAGAAAATGTTATCCTTAAGCAATAATTAAATTCTAAATAAATTAATTAGTTAAGTGTTCAAATAAACCTCCTTCTTGACACGAACAGTAACCCAACCGATTATAAAAATTCCGACGCACATTTGTTAACATATCTGCTGTGACAGTATTAGTGACTTCGGTAATTCTCGCGCGAAGTTCCTCTAAATTTGATGGACGTTCATCACCGTATCCGTAGATCGAATTATGTAAAAAGGGCCATAAAAAGAAATCGTTAGGGGCTAGATCAGGAGATCGCGCTGGCCATTTAATAGGACCCGAGTTACCGATCCATCTGTTTCCAAAAACCACGTTTAAAAAGTTTGTTACATAATGGGTATTGTGCGCTGGGCAACCATCTTGCTGGAACCAAACTTCATTAATATTGAACCGCTCCCGTACTGCGGGGATAATACTATTTTCAAGTAACTGTAGATATCTATTTCCGTTTAAATTACCGTCAATAAAAAAAGGCCCAATTATATGATCCCCAATTATACCTGCCCATACGTTTAGCTTCTCTGGATACTGCGTTCGCGTTGGTATATTCAAATGTAGATATTTACGCGACCAGTAACGACAAACTGCGCGGTTATGATGTCCGTGTAGCCGAAATGTTTATTCATCTGTGAACAATACGTTATTAAGAAAGAATTCATTTTCGTGATATTTATTTATCATTCTTTCGCAAAATTGCATACGGCGATAATAATCATCGGAAAAAGTACTTGTGAACTTGTAAATTTGTATGAACGATATTTATTAGTACGTAAAATCTTTTGAGCCGTTGTTTTACAGATACCTAATTCGCGGGCAATTTGTCGAGACGACATAGTGGGATTTACTTCGACTAAAGCACATACTCGAATTTCTATATCACTTATATTCTTATCCGGAACAACTTTATTTTTATTAGTTACTAAAGAAAATGTAGTTTCGAATCGATTAACTGGCCTACGAATGGTGCTTGCATTGGGAATTTGACTTTCAGGGTAATTAGCTGCAAATAAAGCTCGAGTTACTTCCGCGGAATTACCACCGTAAAATTGTTTAATCATAAAGAGTTTTTGCTCCGGTGTATAATACTCCATTTTTAAATGACCGTTACCAACAACGCGGTTTATTAAATATTGTGAGCGAGTAGTTCCCCTGACGATATAAACATTGCAACTAACACCCATATGCGAGAGCGACAGCTAATGCGCTTGCGCGACTACACCGTAGAAATGTGAATTTATTGGACAAATACGAGTGCATCATAGGGATATGCGAAATACTAGGCTCTCTTGTAATCCATTGGAACATTGCGTCTACTTCTTTACCGTTCTAACACACGGACACCTCTGTGTGTTTTGCTTACACTACAGGTTTCCCTATAGTGTAGACGCACGCGGCCACATGGTATATACGAATTATATTGAATTTAATTGGTGTGAGAGATGACAATTATTCAAATCTCATCTCACATGCAATTGTCGCTTAATTTGTTGCGTTGTTTCTACAATATGACAAGATTACTCCTGCCGAAGAATGTAGACGCAAACACGTCGCGACGGCAGCCATCCGGGTTGTGCGGATAATGAAAATTGTATGAAAAAAACACATCCGTCCAGAAACGTGCAGATATCGATATTTCACTGTCGTTACAGATCATCAGTACACGATATTCGGACATAGACATGATTTTTATTTGTATATTTTCGTGTATTAAATTCAATATAATTCGTATATATACACGAAAGTATACAAATAAAAATCATGTCTATGTCCGAATATCGTGTACTGATGATCTGTAACGACAGTGAAATATCGATATCTGCACGTTTCTGGACGGATGTGGTTTTTTTCATACAATTTTCATTATCCGCACAACCCGGATGGCTGACGTCGCGACGTGTTTGCGTCTACATTCTTCGGCAGGAGTAATCTTGTCATATTGTAGAAACAACGCAACAAATTAACCGACAATTGCATGTGAGATGAGATTTGAATAATTGTCATCTCTCACACCAATTAAATTCAATATAATTCGTATATATACACGAAAGTATACAAATAAAAATCATGTCTATGTCCGAATATCGTGTACTGATGATCTGTAACGACAGTGAAATATCGCTATCTGCACGTTTCTGGACGGATGTGGTTTTTTTCATATATATATATATATATATATATGTTTGATAGGTATTTCTGGCAGCCTGACAGTAAATGCATGGTAATTTCTGGAATTAATTTACGCACCCTTTATATATGGTTATTATTATTATTATTATTATGCATATCATATTTATTTGCACATCTTCTAGAAAAAAAATTTAATTTAAATTTTGATGCGTCCTCGTATAGATTTAGATATTATTAATATTAAGATATTGACTAGTAGTTTGTTTCGGACACCTAAAGAGAATGAAGAGAATGCGACACTCTCCGATGCCGAGTTAATTTGAAAGGAGGCTTGTGAAATAATTTTTGGAAGGTGTAAATACAGTTATGTAAAGACAATCATGGATCATCGACATTTCGACATACATCATAATGCAGAAACATGAGAAAAGATTTAGAAATTGAACAAATATAGTATTCGACGTGTTTGTGTGCCTATTATATCGTTTTTTATTACTGCATAT
The DNA here is from genome assembly GCA_935421215.2 of Melolontha melolontha. Classification (NCBI taxonomy): domain Eukaryota; kingdom Metazoa; phylum Arthropoda; class Insecta; order Coleoptera; family Scarabaeidae; genus Melolontha; species Melolontha melolontha. Next base: position 6,794,293 of record OW285239.1, on the reverse strand, counting down.
GTAAAATTGTAAATTTGCTTAAATTTTAATGTTGTTTGTTATTTTTTATTTATTTTTTTGTTATATTCAATCTTTAAACATTTTTTTATATTAGTAATATATTGTATTTCAACATATTTCATGAAGTACACGATATTGACATAATATTCTCAGAGCGGACAAATTATAGCAAAATTAAGGGCAGTTTTATGATTATTATACAAAGATAGGTTGGAATAATTCTAAAAAAAAATGAAAGCATTTTTGTCGACTAGATACGATTGCAAAATCGGTTAATTACCAGGGTTGTTCTCTTTCCACTGAGGTTCTTTAGCAGGCCATGATGTTTTGTTACAAATTTCGTTTATTAACCCGTTTTTGTACAAACTTAACGACAGTGACAGATGAAAATTATGTTTGAGTATTTTTAAACTAGAAAAGTTTAAAGTAATCACTTACACAAGAAATTATAGAGTTAAACAAAGAGCTATGATATATAAGGTCTCGAACTGTATCAAATAGGAGTAAGAAAAGATAAAATAATGAAACCAGTCCTAAATTGAAGTAAATTTATTGCTGTTAAGACTGGTGTCCCTTGTTAAAGCATTATTGTTATGCTAATGTTTAATGGAAGACTGTTCTGTTCTATTGAGTTGATACTCTGGTTGAGAATATCATTGCTTGTTATAATCTTACGAATAAGACTGTTATATTAAGACTGTGTTACAAGTAGGTGAGAATATACCACTACCCCTATAAACTATTACATAATTAAAATACGCGGATAGATTCGTCGAAACGGTACCTACGGGCAACAATACCAAAGTTTACGATAGGGTATTAAAAATATAATCTTAACTGATACATAACAAAACTTCATTACTAATTAAGTATTAGTTGGTCTTGTAAATCTAAGTATATAGTTCCAGATAGTCCCTTTTTAAAGTAATAAAATTTATTATATACAAGGTGTGTATAAATTGGCGGACCCACTACACGCGGCGATGTTCTTCGTTAAATTCGGAGTCCAAAATCCTAATACGAAAATGTTGTACCATGCTCCATATCTTTGCACGAGGTTCCTAAAGTTCGGACTTTCAGTCTTGAAATAAGCATTATTACTCGATATTTGTTGACAGAAAGAGCTACAATTTAGAAGAAAGAAGAATTGTTGTTATTATCCTTTCGTTAAAGTTTTCTTTTTGATTTTAAAGTTTGTTTTTAATATTTGTTTATTAACTTATTTTGACGAAAAACACATCTGACAACGTTGTAAAACAATAAGTAGGCAGCCTAATGTTGTTCTAGTCAAATACATTACTACTGTCAAATTTTGACACTTATGTAATCTAGCCTGATACATCGTTTTAGGATTAGGACTTTTAACTCAAAATTTGACAAAGAATGTCGCCACGTGTAGTGGGTCCGCCAATTTATACACACCCTGTATATTTAGGAAACGTGATCTTAAGAATGAATATACAGTCACTATAACCCAAGGTAATAAAACCACTGGTCTGATATATAAAGTAATAAAAATAAATTTGCAAATATAAAGGATACCTCTTCTTATCTAAAGAAAGTTTTACAATTTGAATAAGATAATAAAAACCCTGTTAATAAAGCGGTTTAAATTCGAAAATGTCCGTTAAATATTTATAAAATTGAAAATATTATGTTTAAATTTCATATCCTACATTTACTTATATTCAGTAATAAAACATGTTTGAAATTATAATATTATAAAAGCATATTAAATGTATCCTCAACAAACACCTCCTTCAACTTTGGGAACGACCAGATATCTGAAGGTGCTAAAGGTCTAGTTCATAATTTATCCCAGCACAATCTCATGTGCATAATTCGGCTAGTTTAAATTTTTTGCAGTTTCTGATGGCATCTCTCAATCCATTCAAGTCTGTCGAGCGCCTTACCTTTTTAAATTTCTGATTCTTCATTATTTTAAACTCGAATTTCTTTCATACTTAACGCTATATTTTCTGATCAATGTTTATTCTTTATAATATGTCATTTTTACTCATATTTTTTTTAACATACGAGCACATCCATCATTCAAATGCTCTTTTATTTTTCATGAAGTAAGCTATTTAAATAAAAAGAATATTGACACCGTGTTTACGAAATTACATACAAAATAAAAGTCAATATTTACCTCTAAATGCAATCTAAACTGAAGTAAAGCATCAACCTAATAATTGTCTTTGACATTGCAGGTGTCACATTGACAAAAATAAGTTCCTTTGTAAATATCAAATACAACAATATTTTGACGTTGGTTGAAATAAAACAAAGTAGTATCGGAATTACACGAAAAGTACTAAAACGATGTACAGGTCGCGGTCGTTAAATTTGGCACGGTTCACTTTTCCTGTATTGATATGACTTTATCCAGTGGTTTATTCAATATTTGCAATTTGTCATGACTGTCATTACTGTCAGTTGAATATCTGTCACCGCATAGACACCGTAATTTTGCATTTCATAATGCCAAATCATGTTCTTACGGGCGCTGAAACGGGTTTTGCTATTGTAAAACTGGAAGAAGGATGGTCATTGCAATGAGTAGCAAATGAAATTGGTTGCGGTAAAAGCACAATTTTCAATTTAAAATGTAAATGGCTGCAAACGTACAACTTACGAAAGTTGGTTCTGGATCCCTAAAGAAGTCGCCTCCAGAAATGGACAACAATTTGATAGAGTATGTAAAGGAACATCCGTTTATTACTGCGAAGAAAGCAGGTGAAGAAACAATATTTTCTGCATCAGTAAGGACGGCCAGGAAACGATTAACAGGTGCAGGTTTTTTGAATAGTGTAGCAGCAATGAAACCACAGTTAAGTGATGAACATAAAAGAACAAAACGTCAGTTCGCCAACCAATATCAAAATCATGCGCCGAATTTTTGGGAAAGTATAGTATTCTCAGACGAAAAGCTGTTCCAGTCAACATACTCGTACAACGGAAAACCTAGAGTTTACCGCCCAATAGGTCAAAAGTTCGAGAAGAAATTTATACAGAAAACAGAAAAGTAGTGGATGGTTTTCCGTCTATGCGTGGGGCTGGATATCAGTCCAAGAACCAAGAGCATTGCATATTATTGACGGCCATTTAAATGGCCATGACGTTTCCATCCAACATCCGGTGTATTACAAGGCTCTAATTTGGGGCCTTTACTTTGTAATATATTTCTTAATGATTTACTTCGTTCACTGGATTGTGGAGTTTTGGCTTACGAGGATGACCTAAAGCTCTATATGAAAGTTACAAACATTGAAGATTGTTACGAGCTTGACAACAACTTGAAATTGGTGCACAATTGCTGTAATGAAAACATCTTTTGAAATATTGACAAATGTGTAATTGTGACATATTCAAGGATTGCGAATCCATATCATTTTCCATACAGTGTGATACCTCGTAGATCTGAGGTTAAGGAAATAGGGATTTTGTTTGATGTGTCGCTTCGATTTACCGCAGATATCTTCTCTGTGTGTAACGCGACTTCAAAGTCTTAGAGCTTCCTGATACGAACTTGTCGTGACTTGAGTAATCCCTAGGCTTTAAAGTGTCTCTTCTATGGTTATGTACGGGGTGTGCTCGAGTATGGTGCAATTGTGTGGTATCCATACTACTTCTACCAACAAATTCAGAGACGTTTCCTTAAATACCTCACCTTCAGGTGCGATGGAATTTATCTAATGCGTGGGACGGATTATAGGCTTTGCTCAATAGACATGGTTTTTGCTCTCCAACTGGTAGATGGGAAGAAGCAAGTGCCACTTTTCTTTTGAAATTGGTTAACAACTCCATGGATGCATCTGGTCTGCTGTCTCAGGTTGATTTTCTTGTACCGGTTTATCGCACACGCTCGTGTGCCACGTACATTGCCAACGCCCAGGTCTAATGTTTTACAGAAGGCAACTCTTGTACACATGATGCGGAATTGCAACACCTTGGATCTAGACCCATTCTGCAGTTTGCATTGTTCTCTTTTACACTTACTTTTCTATCCGAAATTGGTGGAGACTGTGGCTTGAAATCTGAAACAGAAATAAGAAGAACACCCTAACCACAATATATATCATTAAATACTATATACGTATTGCGGCAACTAAGTTGCTATCTTCAGTAGAATAACCTTAAAACTGAAAAAAATGTTAAACGTAGCGTTTTTGGCAAAGGTAAACCTTAGAAGATATGCTTTTCACCAAATCGCCAGTGGGATAACACTGATAACACTATCTGTGAAAGAAAATGTACTGTCAAATGTCAAAGAGTGACGACTACTAAGCGGAAATTTTAATCTGGGCATCTTGAAATTTTTTCTGGCTTGTATTGATAGCTGCACTTTCTTTCGGATCGAATGATAAAACCACGTCCTTAATTTTTTCAAAATGTTCAGGATAGATAAACCCCGCCCGTAACCATGTATCCCAACGTGTCAGAATCGGCTGTGGTAGCTCAGGGGTATGGGGACACAATTCGTGAAATTTCCGAATACGTTTTGGAAATTTCAGGAATACTCGATATTAAAGCATCTACCTCTGGATAACATCTACGAACCTGTTCTGCCACAAGGTGTAGAGCATGGAGTTTACAAGTAATATGTAACAAGTTAAGACAATATTTACTAAGAGACCGGCCTACAGAACACATGGTTGTGGCACCATCGGTCATAAACATTAATACTTGGTCTTTCGAAAGTTTAAATTTTTCCAAAGTATCTAATAGCACATCTGAAATTTTTTCGGCATTACATTGTTCTAGTCGTTTGGATGCTAATAAAATTGAAGACGTTGGTTGATGTGGTTCCATATTACGCGCCATCACATTAACTACAGATTGTTTTTTTGCTGTCAGTTGTTTCATCCACATCCACACATAACCACAGTTTTTAATTTTTCCGTTCGGCTTTGATTTTATTTTCAACCTGTTTACGCACCGATGGTAAATTCCTTCGTAACGTTGTCGTGCTCGGTAATGTTTGATTCGCGTATTTATTCCAAAATGAAATAAATGAATAATTACTTAACAAGGTAAACGGCAGTGTACACACCATCATAGTTACACATAGTTCATGTATAAACTGTTGTCGATTAATTTTGTTATTATTGTGCTTCAAACTGCTTACGTGTTCTTTACAATGTGTTTTTGACCAACACATTAGATATGTATTGCACACTAAACATTTAATTTTTGAGCCATCGTATATTAAGTCCGGGAAATCCATAATAAACTTATTCACTTCGTCTGTCAACGGTCGTTTTCTCGATTTATGTGTCGACGACATTTTATTACGTATGCTTACACTTACATGCAGTCTAAGCAAGTACCAAACACATACTGAATGCATTTTATTAGTTCTGATGCAATACAATCATCCTCACATCGGCGCACATGGCGCGCACGGAAATTGGTCTGCTCTAATAATAAAGGTTATTATTATTATTATTAAATGCTCAACGGAATGTTGATATACTTGACAATTTAATGCTTGCATCCGTGCAAGATAGGTTTCGACATAATTTTACCTTCCAACATGTAATATATTAGTTTGTGAAACGACAATTGTTTCGCCAGCACAGTTTCTTCATCAGACACGTACTAAAGCCCGTTACAAAAATATCGATATAGATAAAAAATATAAAATGAACAAATATTAATATTATTTTACACATGTTTAAAAGCTAAGAATTTACACGAATATTGTAGTGAAAATATGTGGCCCAGCTGATCAGCCATTACTGTTATATTATAGGATACCAAATATGTTTATAAAAATTTTTTTTTAATAATTATTTTATATTATGGATCTTCGTCAACTAAAAGCTGCATTAATTCAATTATGTAATTGTAGACTAAAGAGTTTGATTTATTGCAAATATTTAAGGAGCGTCTTTGCAGAATACATTATTATAATCCAGATTTAAAACAAAAATTTGTAATGTGTGTTAATTGTAATATTCTCTAAATTAAAATAGTAATTTTAGGAATATTAAACAACAATTTGTCTAAAAAAAGCATTTCTTACACTCTTTTAAAGCGTAGAAAAATAATTGTCACTATGTTAGGTGTGAATAATTCATAAATGCCGGTGAAGAAATTTGTGGATAGCGGGGTTCCCTGATCTAGTGAAAGCTGCATTGAGTCACGCGCCTAATAAGCTTTTGATGGGTTGAATTTTAAATGCTCAACATTTTCGTAATATTTCTTTAGATAATTTCTAAATATAATAGTTATTTATGACATATATTTGGAATTTTTGGTATTTCTCACGACTGCAAGAGTATAGAATCGGGGATAATAAACAAAAAATAATACAAAAAATTAAAAAATCAAAAATTATAAAACATAGATGTCAGGCAAAACTGTGTGATTGTATTTCCATTTTCTATTTTTAAATTTCGTTAATATTATATAAAATTCTTTAAAATAGAAATAAAACTAATTTATTATACAATAAATTTCCACTTTATTAATATTTATTCGTAAAACTACAATTACAAACTAACATCGGTACACATAAAAAAGAAAATGAGAAATGTTAATATTATTTTACAATGTCTTTAAAATGTGAGAATTTATGCAAGCAATAACTGCAAGGTCTGACGAGATGGGGCACACATTTTTACTATAATATTTAAAAAAATAATAATAGAAATTTGGATACAATATTAACAAACAACAAAGACAAAATTACAAATTTTGATAAATGTGGTGTATATAAAACAAATTGTAAAGATTGTGATGCTATTTATATCAGATAAAGTCGTAGAAACATAAACATTATATTAAAAGAACATAAGGAAGACATAATTAGAGAATACAATCCCGGTATCCTGAATCCTGGGATCTCGGGATCCCGGCCAGGTTTTGATCCCGTAAATTCCGGGACTGTACTTGGCTAATCTCGGGATTTTCGGGATTGCCAGTTTGCATTCCGTAATCCGTTGCATCTTGACAATGACCTAACCTAGATTATATTAAGAGCACTTATTACATAAAGACAAAAAGTTAACCTTAGGTACGCCGCACGATAAAAGAACTGCATATGTAACTTAGAAGGGACTTCCCGCCCGGCATACTTCAATACAATACTATTAAAGTAATTCCCCAACGTGCCAACAGGGGAATCACCTGATCACCTTATATGGTATATCATAATATTGTTGCGAGGGATTCCCCGTCGGGGATTCCCTGTATGAAAGTACTCGTATAAATACGCTTATTAGGATTTACTTTTTCATTTATTATTCTACCAGCAACAAGGTTACGCAGGTTACGTCATTTAAATTTAAAAGTCAATTATCTGAAAAAGTTATTTTAAATGGCGAGAGACTTTGTTCAACATAAAAAAAAACAGTAATACGTCGTCAGCGTGGAGTTATTTTTTAGTTGCAAAAGACGGGCATAGCGCTAAATGTAAGCGATGCCCTGCCATTCTCAAGACTTTGGGTGGATCGACTAAGAGATTAAATACACATTTGTCATCAAAACATAACATTAAGATTTTAGCTGACGTTAATCGTTTAACAGCTTCAACAAACCAAGATTCTGAAAATCTGAACACAGCACCGCCGCCAGCTAAACAAAAGTTAGAAGATTATTTTACTAAAAGTGCCGACGATAGCCTGGATGATGTTTTGGCAAGAATCATTGCATTAGATGGATTTCCATTCATTGTATTCATAACTTCAGACGATTTGAGAAAATTGCTCTTAGCGAAATACACGGATTTACCAAAATCAGCCGTCACAATTCGAAAGCGTGTTATGATTTACAGTGAAAAAATCAGAAAGCAAGTAACTGCAAAATTAAAACATTTGAAAAGTGCAGTTGAGATTCAGTCTATCTTTCGACGAGTGGATATCAACGTCCAATAAACGATACTTGGCTGTCAACGTTCATTCATATAAACAAATTTGGAGCTTAGGACTCATTCCTATTCATGGAAGTATGACGACTGAAAATTGTCTTCGTATATTGAAAGAGCGTCTAAGTAAATTTGATATTTCCCTGGAAACTGATGGACCAAACGTGATGATAAAGGTGGGACAGCTTGTTTGCACTGAACAACAACTGTGTCTCGGATATGGTATCAATTTGGCCGTCTGTGATGTGCTTTATGAAATAAAGAATTATTTTCAAGACAGGCAAGACAGCCCTACCTCAGACTCAGATAATACTATAAATGAACCAGCTGTGAGTGCTGATTATGTGAACGGTAGCGATTATGATGACAATTTAGAAGACTTAGACTGTCCAGAATCAGGTTTAATCTTAATGTCACAAAATGAACTTGCGCGAGAACACATACCAGAGTTAACGAAAGATGAAAACATTAATGAGCTGATAAAGAAAATCCGCAAAGTTGTAGTGTATTTCAAAAGATCACCATTGAAAAATGAAACAGTACTTCAAAAATATGTGAAAATTGAACATGAAAGAGAGCTGTCACTTCTTTTGGACTGTAAAACCAGGTGGAATAGTCTTTTAACCATGCTGGAACGATTTTCTCTTTTAAAAACCTGCATTCAAAAATCTCTTATAGATCTCAATCATCCAATTCGTTTAGAAGATGCTGGTTTTGTCTGGGTAAATAAAATTGTTGTTGTGCTGACCCCAATTAAATTAATAGTAGAAGCAATCTGTCGACGAGATGCTAATTTATGCACAGCTGATGCCGCTTTGAAATTTCTTATAAAACAATTGTCTAGCAAAAACTCAGCACTCGCCAATAAAATGAAAACATCCTTAGTGGAACGTATAAAGCAACAACGAAATGATGATTTAACTGGTGTGTTGAATTATTTACAAAATCCACGAAAAGATGATGAAAATCAGTTATTATCGGATTTGGAATGGCTTGACTTATTTCCAGTTCCTACACAGGCTTTAGTGAGGGCGCAAATAAAGAGTATTGTTAAAAGACTAAATAGTCGAGATGACACGGAAGAAGAAGAAAGATCAGGATCACAAACAGAAGATGAGCCAAGGCAACAAACCTCCCAACCTCAATTGACACTAAAGGAAAAGTTACAGCTGGAAATTAATAAGAGCATGGAATCCCCAGATCCTGAAGTAGAAAATGAATCGGGGTTGGTATATAGTATTAGACGTGAAATGAGCCTGTTCGAAAATGGAGGAGTTCGTTGATATCACTTAGAATATAAATATAAATAGGATATAAATATCTATTGTCTATTCCTCCAACCAGTGTAGAACCTGAGCGACCGTCTTCAGCTTTTGCTTATGTTGGCAATAAACTACGAAGTAGACTTGGAAGTCAAACATTGTATGCTTTGATATTTCTGCGATTGTATTTTCGAAATTCTAAATAGTTTTTTGTATTGTCTTTTTTGTTCCTTATTTTAGTACATTGTGTATTGTGTTGTGCAACAATATTAATAAATAATTTTTAAGAAATTGCTCAAGTTTTTTTTTCATTTGAGCCCAATTAGAAACCACATAGTCTAATCCCGGGATTAATCTCGGGACCCCGGGATTACGCTTCAAAAATCCCGTAATCCCGGGACTGAAAAACATGCTTGGGATTGTATTCTCTAATTGAAATAAATAAATTAATTATTAAATTTTATATTTTCTTTATATCGTAACAGGTCTTATATAAGTAACTACTTAGCCGTATTAGTGATTCTTCAAAGATAATAGTATAGTATACAGTTTAATTTTGACGTGAAACGCAAAAACTAATATTATTTTAAGATTCAGCACACCCGAATTTGTAAAAAAACAAGTCTCGCTTAGAACTCAGCAAAAATCATGTTGGCCAGTGTTATCAAAGAATCGAATATGCTTCTCTATCTTGTCATATACTATAGCTTTATAAAGGATTCCCTAGTGGTGCGTTCATTTCTTGGAGCAGTGTATATTAGTTACGCAGAAAGACAAAAATTTAGCGTTATTAGGAACTTCCAGATGTGAGGTTTTATTTATGAAATCTTGGGAATTTTTTAAAGAAAATTTTGATTTAAATTTTGTGTGTTCAATTTACATATTAATATCTAATATCGCAGACGAAATTTTGCAAATTTCACCCTGGTATGCCAATGGAGCAGCTCGAAATTGGCTCTATATTATTATTACAATATGAAACAAACATGTAAATAATTTACATATCTGTAACCATGCACATGGACAATACACCTCGTATTTTCAGCAATTACTTCTGCTTAATACATATGTTTCTGCCAATATAGGCGTCCTCAGCTAAGCTAGTGAAGCAATTTATACAAATTAATACAAACCTGTTATAAACAACTGGTTTGTATCTGTATTTAAATTTACTGAAATAGCCCGCAAAGATCAAGCAAGTTCCGTCCTATAAGAAGACAACTATTTAATAATTGACATCTTACGGGCGAAAGATACATTGTCCGGAGGGCTACCTATCGTTCGAACAGCTATGCTGCTACGGGAAACGATAAAATACGTATGTAGATGTAGTCCATTAACAACCTGCCAGATGGCGGTATATACGAAAAGGTTTTGTTTAAGTATAACAATACGTTAAGCACGTATAAAGCGTTTGTACAATATGAAACAAACATGTAAATAATTTACATATCTGTAACCATGCACATGGACAATACACCTCGTATTTTCAGCAATTACTTCTGCTTAATACATATGTTTCTGCCAATATAGGCGTCCTCAGCTAAGCTAGTGAAGCAATTTATACAAATTAATACAAACCTGTTATAAACAACTGGTTTGTATCTGTATTTAAATTTACTGAAATAGCCCGCAAAGATCAAGCAGCATAGCTGTTCGAACGATAGGTAGCCCTCCGGACAATGTATCTTTCGCCCGTAAGATGTCAATTATTAAATAGTTGTCTTCTTATAGGACGGAACTTGCTTGATCTTTGCGGGCTATTTCAGTAAATTTAAATACAGATACAAACCAGTTGTTTATAACAGGTTTGTATTAATTTGTATAAATTGCTTCACTAGCTTAGCTGAGGACGCCTATATTGGCAGAAACATATGTATTAAGCAGAAGTAATTGCTGAAAATACGAGGTGTATTGTCCATGTGCATGGTTACAGATATGTAAATTATTTACATGTTTGTTTCATATTGTACAAACGCTTTATACGTGCTTAACGTATTGTTATACTTAAACAAAACCTTTTCCTATATTATTATTATTTTTATTATTGTTATTACTATTATATTATTATCAAGCGGAAAGGATGATAAATACAGAAAAGGATATATAATAAATACATTGAAAAAACCCTTTTTTTAAATACATAAATAAAAAAATAGAGAATAATGGAATGTATAATTACACAAGTATACACGGTTTTGGATCTAAGCAACCAAAAGCTGTTTCTATGGTTATTTGGGGCGCTGAATCCGAATCTGCACTCCGTTTTTTGAATTTGGTTCTAGTTTTCGAGATATTAAATAAACACAATTTTTACAATTTTTGACAATTAATCTCCATTTTATTCATTAAAAAGTGTTAAATTAGAAATGAAGAGCAGTCGAACTGAGTCGCTTGTACTGTTTGGGATCTGTTTCACGCATTAAAGTCCAACAGTAGTCGCTCATCATGCCCTCGTCCCAAAATCCTTGGTATCGTTTTTAGATTTTCGCCAAATCTTGGTGTAGTCGCTCTCCTTGCTCGTCGCTTGTATCACCCAAGTTTTCAGGAATAAATTCGAGATGGGAATGCAGAAAATGTATTTTGAGAGACATTCGAGCTCCAATCTTGCAATAATTTTGCAACAAACTGTCGATTATCTGCTTGAAATCCGGGGATTTGCGGTTTCCGAGAAAGTTGTGAACAACATCTTGAAATAATACCCATGCTGCTGCTTCATTGGCCGCTAAACATTTTGTAAAGTTTCTGTCGGCCATTAATTTTCAAATTTTAATTTTCGAATATCAGGTCCGACAAATATTCCCTCTTTGATTTTGGCGTACGACAACATGGGAAATAACTTGGTCAAGTACTCAAAAGCCGGTCCTTCACGGTCGAGGCTTTGGCAAAGTTTTTGATAAGGCCAAGCTTTATGTGGAGAGGTGGCAAGAAAATGTTCTGTGGGTTCACAAGTGGTATAGAAGAGACGTTTTGTTTTCCTGGTTCATAATTAGTACGGCTTGGCCAATCTTTTTTCACATAATGTTGGTCAGTTGCACGGCTATCCCACAGATACAAAAAACAGCAAAATTTGGTAAAACCAGATTGCATCCCCATCAAGAGACCAATAACCTGTAGGAATAGTATATAAATCATTTATTCTTTAAAATTGAATTGAAATTTATTTTCAAACCTTCAAATCGCCACAAATTTTCCATTGATGCTCTTTATATTTTATCTTGGTAAAAATTTTACATATTGTATCGTAGCATTCCTTCGTTTGTACTGCATGAGCAATCGGAATTGATGGTTTTATATTTCCATTATGTATCAGAGCAGCTTTCAAACTGTATTTTGAACCATCTATGAACAAACGCCATTCATTTACATCGTATGGTGTATTCATCGCATCAAACAAACAGTTGATGTCATAGCAGAAGCATATATTCTCCTCTTTTTTGAAAAACGGTAAAAACGCCTCATTTCTGGTTCTATATACAGTGACTTTTGTTTGAGTGTCAAGATATTTCCACTCCTGCATCCGTGATGCGAGCAATTCTGATTTTTGTTTCGATAAATTCAAATCACGAACCAAATCATTGAGTTCACTTTGCGAAACTAAATGTTTTTCCTCCATGTTAAAATCGCTTCCACTGTTCGTCGGTGATGAACTACAAGTTTCCATGTAATTTGCATTCGTACCTGGACAAATTGGCAAAGGATCATTGCTCGCACGGGGAACTGGCTTAGACACTGATGATACTTCAGGATATTTATATTTTGATAGTTTTTTTTTGCATTTACACCGACGACATTCATCAAGCAAAAGTAACAATCATCTACATGATTTTTCGATCTCATGATGATTTTTCGGCTCTCTCCATAACATTGGCAATGAAAATGAAAAACATACTTTTTTACCGCGTGACCACTTGTATAATATTGTGCTACACGCGTTACAAAACAATTTCGGTACCCACGGCTTGTGAGTGTTTGATACAGAGAAACCAAAATAATAAAAATATGCATTTCTGATCCATTAGTAATAACTTTGCCACTTTTTCTGATCATATAACATCCACAAACATAACAAAAACACTTTGAATCAACTTTACAATTCTGTCTTTGCATTTTCACACGTTTTGGATTAAACAAAAAACTTTAAAAATACAAATTAAATAATATTTCTAGCGACGGCAACAGCTGACTGTCATTATGATAGCGCAGTGCTGCCAACATGCGCGAACTCACAAAGTAGAACCAACATTGAAAAACGAAACCCGGATTTGAATTCAGCACCTCAAATAACGTCAAGATTTGTTCTCATCTGCTCTGATCCAAAAGTTGACCGCAATTTGTAAACTTGTGATTATTAGCAGTTCGTTTTTTCTTTAGCAAAGATTATTCAATAATATAAAGTATCGTAATTGTTTTAACTCTTTTCTTATTATATATTGTTTTGTGCAGACAACAATTGTATAATATTCGCACAAAAATACATTATCTTTTCGGTATTCTTTGTTAAGAATAAAACTAATCACACACATTAAATTCGACTTTATATTTTCGCCATGTCACGTACCTGAATCTGGTTTTGCCTGTAATAATAGGCTATTTCGGAAGCTAATATCATTGTAATCACCGGTTGCATCTTCGGAATTACCTAGTTAACGTGGATATTTACAAGGACTCTTGATTTATTTTAAGACAAGCATTTAAAAATTAGATATGGGATTTTGTGAGTTCACGGTTGAGTGTATTGCTTTTATGCGATAAAGCAAATATATGTATGTATTTGTCTTCCAACTAATTTTCAATAACAGAAAGCGATATAAATTATATTGAAAACTTGTTTAATTTCGTTGATTGTTTATTTATTTAAATTAAGGTTAAAGAACAGATATTTATGGTAATTCCCAATTCTCTTCCAATTTATTAACTTTTTTTTTGAACGGAAATAGTTTAATAATAATTAACACGACATGCAGTGTTTAATCTCAAATAAATCAATTTAAATAAAATATATCAAGTTTTTATGGAGCTATTATTATGACAAAATGCAATAAGCAATACAAATAATTATAAATTATGGTTATTAGTTATTATACAAGCGTCCATAAAGTATGGACACAAGCTCGTAGTAACGTTATTGTGCATTATTTGACAAAATGCAAAGACAGGTCTATTAATGTTTTTTATTAGCTATATTTAGATGCTACTATTTTGTTTTTTCCGTTGATCTTGAATATGTTATGACGTCATTGATGTTTTCAAATGTCAACTTCATTTTTTTATAGGTTTTGAAAGCTCTTACAATTCTTTATTCGATGATGTAAGAATTTTGGTATGTTACAATAATAGCTATTTATGTAACCAGTTATGAAATGGGTTATTTTGTGTAACGAAATGGAATGTTTGCAGGACGAGCGAGCGTAGCGAGCGAGATCCTGCAAAATGACATGAGTTACACAAAATAACATTTCATAACGTGTTTCATACAAGATTTTATCTAATTTTGACCAAAACATAGATTTATAATTTTCCAGTTGATCTGACATTAAACGTCATAAGTCGTATTAAATAATTAGTGACAGTTTTCATGCTATTGATAATAATTCATTTGACTTGACAAGTGTTTGTTAATTTAAGTATAAGTATTTATTTTTATTAGCTAAATATTCCGGTGCATTGTACGAGTAAAAATGTCGGATTCAGATTCAGGTGGACTACCAAGCGATATAGAAGAGGCTGCACAAAGTGCATTATCGACTGTGATTCCACAAAAGTCGAAAGCCTAGTACGATTTGGCTTATGAAGAATTTGGGAAGTGGCTTAAAGACAAAAAAATTAAATGTGTTAATGAGAAGGTTTTATTAGCCTATTTCGAGGGAAGAAAGAATCAAAAAGCTTCATCACTCTGGACTCTTTATTCCATGTTACGAAGTGAATTGTCTTTGAAGAAGAATATTGATATTGCAAAATATGCCAGTTTACATGCATTTCTAAAGAGGCAGTCAGAGGGATACCATGCAAAAAAATCTAATATTTTGTCAAAGGAAAACGTCTCCCGGTTTATGACAGAAGCTGAGGATAAAACATATTTAATGACAAAGGTCGCATTGATCGTTGGAATAGCTGGTGCTTGTCGAAAAAGTGAGATAACTTTTCTACGTGTGGGGGATATTTTAGACGAGTTTTCTCATTTTGTAATAAAAATCCCTAATACAAAGACAAAAGTAACGCGCGAGTTTGTGATCACAGAAGGAAATATTGAAGGGCAAAATTTTCTTGATCTTATTAGAAAATATATTTCTTTGCGTCCACAAAACGTTAATCACGATAGGTTTTTCGTCTAATATAATATGGTAAATGCGGGGCACAGCCAGTTGGCATTAATACAATCGGTAATCTACCGAAAAGAATTGCTCAGTTTTTGAAACTACCAAATCCCTTCTTATTTACCGGACACTGCTTCAGAAGGTCATCGGCTACCTTTTTGGCAGATTCTGGTGCGGATATTTTTAAGGTTAAACGACATGGAGGCTGGAAGTCCAATACTGTAGCTGAGGGCTATGTAGAGAATTCTATAGAAAATAAGAGAAGGATTGCCAATGATATTCTTGGTGAATCAAGCTCAAATGCACATTCCGTTTTGCATCATAACATCAGAGTACCTGCCATGAATTCTACGTGTGCAGGAATTAACCTCACCAATTGTTCACATTGTGTCATAAATATTTATAATGCATAAAATAAAAATTTAACCAGTTTGTGTCATTTAACGTTCCCCTTTATTAACTTGAGATGAAATAATTTTTTCAAAATATTTCGTAACTAGTGATGAAAAGAACTTTTCAACACTAGTTACGAAATATTTTACTTTTCGTAACTAGTTACGAAAAGTAAACCGTTTCCTAACTTCATACAGTTTTGAAAAGTGTCACTTTATGTGTAAAAATTAGATAAAACTTTTTGAGTAATCATTTTTCAACTTTCTGTTATTCTCAAAGTGACAAGGTAATTTTTTTTGACAGATTGTAAATAATCCGAATCACAACATTTTTATTTAATCCTAATTGTTGGTGTAAAGTGTTTTAATTATTCATTCTCTGAGATGTATTTATCTGAACGGGAATGCATTGAGGTGCTCATGATGATTGGGTTTGGAGATAGACGTCGAAATGTTAATGAAACGCATCCTGAACTGTACCCAATCGGTTTTTCAACTGTAAGTAAAATCAACAGAAAATTTTTGCAAGAAGGATTTGTTAGAGATAAACCAAAAAGTGGCCGTCCATCGACGGCCCTAGACGCTCAAGTTGAGATTTTGTTAACAGTTCAAGAACGTCCTCACAAAAGCACACGGCAACTTAGTCGATAATTTGACGTAGCAAGGGGTAGAGTTGGGAAAATTTAGCATAAATCAAAGTATCATCCCTATAAAATGAATTTCGTTCAAGAGTTGTCTGAGGACGATTTTTATCGGCGTTTGGAATATTGTGAACGGTTGATAAAATTGATAATGACCCTCTATTTCTCTTCAACATTTTGTTTTCTGACGAAGCTACTTTCACATTGAATGGCACTGTGAATAGACAAAATTGCCAATTTTGGTCGACTGATAATCCTCATTGGATGCAAGAGACACATACCCAATACCCGCAAAAACTAAATGTATGGGCAGGGATTATCGGCGATCGCATTGTGGGATCGTTTTTCTTTGATGGAAACTTGACTGGGGAAATATACTTGAATTTTTTGAGGAATGAATTGGTACCAGTTTTAGCGGTTCTTTTGCCAAATAATGAGGATCCACATTTGCCAGATCGTAGAATTTGGTATCAACAGGATGGTGCTCCTCCACACTATACGCTACCAGTAAGGCAATACCTCAATAATACATTTCCTAACAGATGGATTGGAAGAAGAGGAATTGAGTCGCCAGATTTAACCCCGTTAGACTTCTTCTTGTGGGGTTACTTAAAATCAAAAGTCTATGCGACACAACCGGAAAATTTGGACGTTTTACGACAACGCATCATCTACGAAACCAGACTAATTATTCCCGAAATATTAAAGAATGTGCGAAATGGAATTTATCATCGCTTAGGATTTTGTCAACAAAATGAAGGAAAACATTTTGAGCATTTGTTATAAATTTGATACTGAAAATGTCAAAAATAAAACTTAGAATTAGAACACAATTTACTTAAAAATTTTCTAATGTAACATACCAAAATTTTTCCATCATCGAATAAAGAATTGTAAAAGCTTTCAAAATCCATTAAAAAATAGGGTTGACATTTAAAAAAATTAACAATGACGTCATAACTTATTCAAGGTCGACGGAAAAAAACAAAGTGGTATCATCTAAATATAGCTAATAAAAAACATTACTCGATATATCTTTGCATTTTGTCAAATAATGCACAATAACGTTACTACGGGCTTGTGTCCATACTTTATGGACGCATTGGTAATTCAGAGAATTTTCGTCAATTTTAGTCAATTTTGGAGATAATTCTTATTTAATGTTTTACTTTTAAGACTAGCTTAGTTTCAAATATTATCTGCAAACAACTCATTTTTCTATTCAACTGGACGAGTCAACTTTACCTGGTAATGAAGCATTATTATTGGCATATGTTCGATTTGTTATGGACGAAGAAATTCATGAAGAACTTCTATTCGCGAAAACTTTGGAGACGGACACTAAAGGTGAATCAATATTTAATGGTCTGAGTGATTTTTTTAAGGAAAAATCGATTCCATTCACAACCGTTATTTCGGTGGCAACAGATGGAGCTCCTGCCATGGCCAGGCGATGTCGTGGGTATATAAGCCATCTTAAAAGAATTATACCAGAGGTAACTGCAATTCACTGTGTCATCCACCGACAACATCTAGTAGCGAAAAATTTGAGTGCTAAATTGCACCAATCGCTTCAATTTGTGATTAATGCAGTTAACAAAATAAGAAGCAATGCCTTGAATACGCGTTTATTTGCACAATTGTGCGATGAAAATGATGAAGACTTCCAACGATTGCTCTTACATACTGAAGTACGCTGGTTGTCGAAAGGTGCATGTTTAACAAGATTTTTCTCACTTTTATAAAATTCTTCTATACAATATATTTTACGATTTCACAAAAGATAAGGCGAAAATGGAAATTTTGTAATAATTAGTGATACAATATATTGAAAATTTCTGTTGCTATTACGATAATGACCCTTTAGTCCTTGAAACTAATTAGTAATCAACTAAAGAATTCCAAAATAACTTTCTATATACAGACGAGTGAGTGCTAAACTATTTTGTCTATAAATTATTAATTTTTTTAAACGAAAAAAGGTTCACAGTGTTTAATTAAAAGTATTGTATTTGAAAGTATGTTATTGATTAGATTTACCAGTTCGTTCTTTGATTTCGAGCGATATTTAGTGTCTGTAACTATAATTTTGCTTTACGCATAAGTGGGTGATTAATAATTGCGATAGGACGTGGTGAACAATTAAACTGAAAAATATATAATCAGAATTAAAGCATCAAAATATGAAAGGTACTCCAACATTTAAATTACATGAAAAATTGATCGCCGTCTGGGGATATAAAGTTTTACTAATAAAATTCAAGGCATAGAAAAAAAAATGATCGAAGACTTACCAGCACAGAGCGTTAAACGCTCTGTCTTCCAGTGTTTATTGTCTTCTCTGATATCTGATAATTGTCTTAGAACAAATATCTGGTCATTAGTAACTCTTTCTTTTTTGAAGCTACTCTGACTTTCCTCTAGGGGTGTTATCTAATTTGTCTCTTACTCTTTTTTGTAATATTATGGCATATATTTTTCCGACCGTATTACCTAGTGTTATTCCTTTAAAGTTTGAGCAATTCATACGACTTACTCAAAGAAGAGAAAGATTTGATAAGGTGCCATAATTGATGTGATTATGTTATTTTTCTAAGACTTAGTTATCTAGAAATATTGATTAGGATACTAAAATCTGGTTCGCAGAGGAAAGATTCACAGTATTAAAATGGTTGAGCATTTTTTTTAGATCTCAGTATTATTGGTTGTAATTGCGGTTTTTACAAATAGATGGCGTTATGTTGTTGTTTGAGTGAGCTCTTTAAGAAGTTCGATATTTGAGCCCCATGTCAAATGAAAAAGATTCACTGAACACAACGAACCAATTTTTGAGACATACTCGTACATCTCGAACGCTTTTATTGAAACGAATTATCACTAATGATTAGAGAACGGATGCAATTTCCATAAAACGCAATCGGCAATTGGAATTGTGTATAACGTCGCTCAGTACATCCCGGCGTAATTCAATGAAGTATTTGTTTGACTTACTCGGCCACCTGGTCTCGCAGCGATAACAATGGACAACCCAGCTATTGTATTCGGAGAATATAGTGTTTTCAGTGGTGTCGTGTACGTAGATAAAATAAATAAGTTTATCGTATTTCCTAGGATCTGGAACACACTGAGGAACAGGAAAAGAGCGGTAAACGAAGAAGTACAAATAAACATCATTACCCCAGGAGAATGGGAAAGGTATGTAAAGGGCTTGTATGAAACGCGGACAGACGACAATGGAGAGAATGAAGACAACACCTACACAGAACAACTCCTTGAAGAGGACAACATAACACGGGAAGATGTACATGAGGCACTAATAAAATCGAAAAACCGGAAGGCCCCCGGCACAGACCAAATCGTAAATGAAATGCTCAAGTACGGGGGGCCTGAATTGGAAACAGCAATCACATTATTATTCCAAAAAATAATCTCGTCCCAAAAAGTGCCTAATGATTGGAAAAACAACATCACAATACCAATCTACAAAAAGGGAATTAAGAACTACCCGGAAAATTACAGAATGATATCTCTCCTACCTAGCATAAGCAAGCTCTTTACAAAAATCATTGCAACAAAGATAATGAAGAGAATAGCAATAAGCGAAGAACAACAAGGCTTCAGACAAAATAGATCTACAATTCACGCAATCTTCATCCTTAGACAAATGATCGGAAAATCCCTAGAATACAACAAGCCGCTGTTTCTCTGCTTTGTGGATCTCAAAAAAGCGTTTGATAGAGTACAAATAGCCGACATCATAGATATACTCCAGAAAAACAAGACACTTGTGTCGTACATTAACATAATAAAAGACCTCAGTAAAGGTAATACAACCAAGATCAAAACACCAAAGGGACTCACAGAACAAGTACCGTTACTGAAGCGCATACGCCAGGGGGATAGCCTGAGCTCAGTACTATTCAACCTCATCATGGATCAAATAATCAACGGCGTAAAAGAAGTGGATGGAGGATATAGAATGGGACAGGAATCGATGCGGATACTGTGCTACGCTGACGACGCAATCCTGATGGCGGATAACGAGGACGATCTTCAGCGACTGCTATATCGGTTCCAAACAAAAGCAAAGAACCTTAACATGCAGATATCAGTGGAGAAGACAGAATCAATGGTCATAGCAAAAGAACCCACTAGATGTAAACTGGCTGTAGATGACAAACCAATCCGACAATGTATGCGATGCACGTATCTGGGAGTCGAGATAACAAGCTCCAAAAACTTACAACAGGAAGTCAGAACACAAATGAATAAAGCCTCAAGAATTTCTGGCTACCTAAGGGACCTCATATGGAGGAATAAATACATGTCCACCGAAAGTAAAGTCCGCATATATGAAACAGCTGTAAGACCGGTGATTACATACGCAGTGGAAACCCGAGCGGACACAGCCAAAAAGGAAAAGCATGATGAGAGCAACGGAGATGAGGACCTTAAGGAATATCAGAGGAGTAAGCTTGAGAGATCATGTAAGAAGCAGGGATATACGAACAGACCTTAAAATTCCAAACGTGATGCAATTCACGAGAAATAGACGAAGATACTGGCGAGACCACGTCGACCGAATGACGGGGGATCGATGGGCAAAATGGTCAAAGAACGAAAAACCGAACTCAAGGAGACCTCCAGGCCGACCTCCCAAGAGATGGTGCGAGAGCTGGACATCTGCTTTCCAAGAGGCTGAACAAAATTGAAAATAGTAGAAGAAACAAGACTAAGTCTTAAGGAAAGAAAAAGAAGAAGAAGAAGAAGAAGAAGTATTTCCTAAGAGAAATAGCACGTACATTCCTTTTCTTTTCATTTAAGCAACATCTTCCAATTATTTTCACGTAAGTGTGCATAAAATTTCGTTATTTAATTTCGTTTATTTGGATCTAGAATATTCTTACTTTTTCAGACAATGGAAGAGCGTCGAGAATGGCATCGTGAAACAATGGCGAGTTGGATTGAGAGCCATACTGATTGTATGTACATTGCCAGTGATTCCGAAATTTATTGTGAAGTGTGTGAAACGTTATTGAAAAATTGCAATAAATCAACCGTAAAACGTCACGTAGGATCGTTAAAGCACGGAAAAAAATTGAACTCGTTGGAATCTGACAATTTTAACAAAGAACTCTGTGAAACTTTTATGGCAGCTAATATTCCATTATTTAAATTGAACAATCCAATTTTGAAGACATTTCTGAAAAAATATACTGGTCGAAATGTTCCTGATGAATCAACTTTACGCAAATATTATGTTTCTAGGTGCTATACGAGAACAGTAGAACGCATTAGAAGCCATTTTTTAAATCAATACATATGGATAAGCGCCGACGAAACGGTGGATATGTTAGGACGCTGTGTGGTAAATGTTGTAGCTGGTGTACTACATCCCTATAACTCATATGTAATAGCAACAAGTGTTATAAATAGAGTTGATGCGGAAACAGTTGCTGAAACCATTAAGGAGAATATGCAAAAAATGCTTCATTCGGACGCCACGTACAAAGAAAAAATACTTTTATTTGTCAGTGATAGTGCTGCGTATATGTTAAAAACAGGCAGACTATTGAAGAAAACATATCCTAGTATGCTGCATATTACTTGTGTAGCACATGCTCTCCACAGAATCTGTGAATATATCAGAGACACTTTTCCGGAAGTTGATAGACTTGTATCAGTTTTAAAAAAGTTTTCAGAAAAGCACCATTGAGAGTAGCTCTTTTCAGGGAAAAATTTCCATCTCTGTCACTGCCTCCCACTCCAGTAATATCTAGATGGGGAACATGGCTGGAAGCTACTAGTTATTATGCTGAGAATTTCGATAGTCTAAAACATTTCGTAACACTGCTAAAGGAGGATGCTAGAAGTATTGGTGAGTGCAAGGAGCTCACACAAATCCCAAATTTAAAAAATCAGTTGTACTTTCTTCACGAACACTTTGGAAAATTGCCAAAACTAATCACTTATTTTGAAAATCGAAATCTCAAATTAAATGACGGATTAACCACATTAGATGTGGCTGTTAATAATTTGAAAAGTATTCCAAGTGACTTCGGATGTGGCCTTCGGCAAAAGTTTGAAGCAATTCTTAATAGAAATTCAATTTAATTACATTGCAGCAATTATGTATGGAGACAATTCCACAAAATCTAACGGCTAAATATGAAGAAATAAAAGAATATTTCCAGTATGCACCTATAACCAGTTGTGATGTAGAAAGGACGTTTTCTATTTATAAGGATGTACTTAATTCAAAGAGAACAAAACTGACAGAAGAAAGCCTTGAGAAACTATTGCTAGTCAATATTAATACTCCTTTACTCAACTTGAACGACAAAATCAACAAATAAAAATGTTCCAATTATAGAAATAAAATTAAAAACTTTAAAAATACAACTTTTCAACAAATACATATGTATTTCGTAATTTCATAGATCACCACCCGTTTGTTTTCCAATTATATAAATAAAATTAATTAATAAATATGTATTT
Source organism: Melolontha melolontha (assembly GCA_935421215.2). Taxonomy (NCBI): domain Eukaryota; kingdom Metazoa; phylum Arthropoda; class Insecta; order Coleoptera; family Scarabaeidae; genus Melolontha; species Melolontha melolontha. Next base: position 6,771,310 of record OW285239.1, on the reverse strand, counting down.
CGTAATTTTAGATAGATAGATCACCACCCGTATGTTTTCCAATTATATAAATAAAATTAAAAACTTTATAAATACAACTTTTCAACAAATAAATATGTATTTCGTAATTTTATAGATCACCACCCGTTCGTTTTCCAATTATATAAATAAATTTAAATATTTTAGAAATACAGCCTTTCGCCAGTATTGCACTGGGCTTTGCGTCATGTGGTAAGCGTGTCCGTTCTCTACTAATGATGCAAACTCGATTGTCTGCTTCAAAAACAACCATAGTTCAAGCGTGACCAACCAGCACAAATCACATTCAGATCTAAATTGCATCAACAAAAGATAATGCTGTCAATTTGGTGGGATTACAAAGGTGTTGTGTAACTTTGAGCTGCTTCCAAGGAACCGAAGAATCAATTCAGACATTTACTGCCAACAATTAATCAAACTGGAGGCGGCATTGGCATACCATTTATTTCGAGATTTACAAAAGGGTCTTCGAAAGATACAACATTCACTAATAATTATGACTTGAAATCGCATTTGGATCAGTTTGCTGCTGATAATGATCAGACGTTCTATGAGTGAGGAATCATAAATTTGCCAGAAAAATGTAAAAAAATCATCCAACATGGAAAATATATAATTGATTAAAATTGAAAATTGATTACTTTCTTGCCAATCACATATTTAAAAATTGATGTGAAGTCAAGTTAGAATAATGGAACATTTGTATTTTTAATAATATAAAATTTTATTAAAAATCTGGTGTGAAGAACACAAATACAGGTTCACTATTAATATTTTTGTGAACGTGTCCGAACATATCCCTCCCAAGAGATGTAGATACGTATTTCGCCTTTCTACAGGGTCATCAGTACGCTCCTGCTTCAGAAAGGATATCCTCAGACACATTCACAAAAAAGAACCACATCGCCTCATTACAGAAATTGTCTGAATGTGTCTGAGGATATCCTTTCTCCAGCAGGGGCATACCGATGAGTCTGTAGAAAGGCGAAATATGTATCTATGTCTCTGGGGAGGGATATGTTCGGACACGTTCACAAAAATATTAATAGTGAACCTGTATTTGTGTTCTTCACACCAGATTTTTAATAATATTTTATATTATTAAAATTACCTTTGTATTATACAAAACTGGTGGGGTTTACCTACTCATGTATGTTTCAATTATTCTGATACAATGGAACATTGGTTTGGATTTCTTTAAATATTATTGAAAAATTGGTTTTAAGGGTAGTAGAATGGCAGAGCATTTCTTCAGATCTCAATATAATAGAAAATTTGGTTTAATTATTTAAAAATCTAAATATTAATGAAAACTTATATAACAATAACTGTTTTTTGCAGGATACCTTTATAAGCGAACAATAAAATAAATATCAATGAGTAGAAGATATAATTCCTCCAATTAAAAGTATGTGAAGCTTTCGTGAATAGCATAGTTAATAAAGAATATATTAAATAATTATGTCAATTAATACTATTAAGACTATTATAATTAATTTGTTGTTTCATGGAATAAAATTTATAAATAGGCACTTTTTTTTTACTATTGCTCAAAACGACGAATGTAAATTATCTGTATATTATATAACAGTATTATAATAATATAATTTAGTAAGTTTACGTATCATTTTTCTAGAAACGGAAACTTTAAATTTATACTATTTCTTAATAATTCAAATATTCAAGTGTCATTTATTTTTATATTGATGTTGTAAAACCTTTTACATACGCATATGTACAGTTTATGGAATAAACAATGTCTCCTTTTCGTCACGGTCAAATACCAATAGTACGTTTTAATAATTCGAAACAGCTAATACAAAGAGAACGTTATTATTTATTACTCAACAGAATTATAATTCCATTTACAGGATAAAATCAAAACAAAATTGTAAATCATACACCTAACAATAAGTACTATTAGAAACAAAGTATTATAAAGACTTAACTTCCTAAATATAAAAAATATAAAGAAGCCTAAAACAATACACAATATTCACGTTAATAATATACATGAATACAAACAAAAGTCTGCACAAGTGACTAAAACTAATAAAAAAAAGAACATCCAGGAATTAATTGTCAAGATACATACAATACTACAACGAATATATATCGCAGATGTTATAGAGAAGCCGTTTGAAGATCAACAAACCACAGAAATGTATATCCATTTCAGAAGAAACCTGATTGAAGTTGCTGCTCATAACGTAGACAGGAGAACTGACCCGAGGAAAAGGAAGATAGAAAGTACGGGAAGGACGTGTGAAGAATAGTGGGACAAGAAAATTAAAGTAGGATAATAGCGTCGTGCCATCAACTTCGTTGTGAAGAAGCCTATGCAGGAAGTTGAAGCTAGCTACAAAACATCTAAAGCGAGAAAGTAGGTGAATATGATCGAAGCCCCTGTCGGGATAGACGCCGTCCACCTTGAACCACATGTATTTCAAAAATCGATGCTAAACTTGCTCAGGTACACGTTTTTGTGCTAGATAAAATGGATACCATATCAAGCTGGCATATTCCAAAGGTGATCTCACTAATGAGTTGAATAAGCAAGTCAATACGTTCACGTTAGAAAAATCGCCACAGATGCGGATAATAAATCCAAGAGTTTGTGTGGCTTGCCTAGACACATTGCTGATATGCTCATTGAAAGTCAGTTTCATATCAAAGCTAACGCCCAAGTCTTTAATTGATTCAACACGGGATATACTTATATCCCCAAGTTTGTAATTAAAGTGCATAACATTAAGTCTTTTAGTGAAAGATAAAATCTTGCACTTGACGGGGTTCAAAGGTAAGTCGTTATTTTTGCACCAAGTTTGAATGTTAACCAGATCGGTCTGAAGTCGAAGGCAGTCTCACGAGTCGGAGACTCGAGAAAACAACTTCGAGCCATCGGCAAAGAAAAGGCTATTAGACTCGAGCTGGTCTGAGAGATCGTTAATGAAAATAATAAAAAGCAGTGGACCTAATTTAGAGCCTTGCGGAACTCCCGAAGTAGCAATGTAAGGTGTTGATAAATATCTATTGTAGAATACAAGTTGAGGCCTATTATGTGGGTACGACGTTAAAAAGTCAAGCAGCGGTTTACTAAATCTAAAACCCGCCAATTTAGCTGGCAAGATAGCGCGATCCACTCGATCAAATGCCTTGGCAAAGTCAGTATATACGACATCAGCCTGTGACCCGCAATCCAACGCGTCAGCAACGTATTGAGAAAACGCCTCAAGGTTAGACAGTAGATCGCTTTTTCATGAAGCCATGATATTGCAGTCTTAATAAGAGGGTATGTATACCTTTCGCTATAGTGCAATTTCAAAAATTTTCGCAAAGTTCGATATTATGGCAATAGGACGATAGTTGGTTGACTGAAAATCAAAGAAAAAACCATTAATGAATTTTAAAATTGATGCAATCTTAAAGAAGAAAATATAGTTAGAACGAGTAAGGCCCAACGAATCAGCAAACCCTTGTAAATATTACCCATAATGCTGCTTCCCAGACTCCTAACATTACGCGCTTAAATTTCCCAGCCAAAGTATTCACCTTATCCCTAACGTATCTCGCATGTGACAAGATAGTAGGTCAAGCATCTAGCATCACTACCAAATATTTCACAATTTGGTTCCATTTAAGTGTCTTCCCCGAAAACCTCACTGTAGGTGGCCTATTTCTATTCAGTTATTCCTAAGTATAGCAAACGCCAATTAAGTTGGCGCGAGGAGGGGTAAGTTCGCGCAGGATTAGAAGTAGTGGGGAGATTTGTATTTGGTTTTACATCAAATGTCAGATAATTCTAATCTCTGAGCGTGTATCACTTTATGATCCCCTAGCAAAGACATTATGTTCCATCAAACGCCAATGACAAATGTATTCTGACAATTACTTGAGTAGTGGGGGGTGGACGTTTTTAAAAACGGCTTCTGCGCGCCCCCTCCTCGCGCGAACTTAATTGGCGTTTGCTATACTATTCCCACTGTTTTATCACTAGACAACAAAAATTTGGTTTGTTTTCACGACCCAGTATCAATGAACACATACTTTTTAGATCTGTCCGACTATTACCAGGTATTAATATCCGCGTAAGCAATTTTATAGCCCAGCCCCATAGAATCCGCAGATACAATTTCATCGAAAACCAAGTTCCACAACATAGGCCTCAGCACCGAATCTTGCGGACAGCTGTTAGGAATCTTCCACCAACAATTACAGTAAGCAAATATAACCACTTTTGTATCATTAAAGTAACTTGTAAACAGTCGATATAAACTATCCGGTAAGATCCATTGAGTGCAGTCTCCGAAAAATGGATTGCTATCAACCTTATCACAATTAGTTTATCAAGCAACTTTCCAAACAAAGGAAGAAGACATCAAGCCTGTCGGACTTTCGACTATCTTTAGGCTTATCCGGGTCTTTCAACGATATGTTAATTTTTCCAAATAATCGGAAATTTTTCTTCATCCAAACGTCTGTTGAATACTGGCAAAATTAAATCTGAACTGTTACGATATTCTGGACAACTTGTATTAGTTCTTCTTTCGTAAGTTCTTTCTCAACTTGCGGATTATCCTTTTTAGACAGTTTAGAAATTACCATAAAATAAGTATTTAATTGAAGCGCCACTCCCCCGTCAAATCAGTTTCGTACACCTGTCCAAAATAAATTGGTTGTATTAAAATGCTTAAGAAGGTAATGTCGTAAATTGCGATAGAATCCGGCTGAAGGACCATGTATAAAGTTGCGATAGAATCCGGCTCGAAGGACCATGTAAAAAAGGTGTGCTGGAGTTTTCACTTCTTTTTTGTTGGATAATAAAAATGCACTTGTAACTATAACTCATTATTGAATCCAACGTTTGATGTATATAATTTTGATTTATATTAGTGTTTGAACTCTTGCTCGTTGATCTGTTGAGTGTGGTTTGAATGAATCTTTTTCAACTTGTTGTTAGGATGAGAGTGTTGTTCTTTCTATATTTAAAAATACTACAAGTAGGCAAAATTTTTTGCCATTACCCCCACAAACTATTATATGACTAAAAATGGGAACCGTATCGATTGTACGTATGGCCAAATGATGACGTAATTCGGGAATTTTGAAGGTTAATGGTACTTGTTAGTAATTAATAGCTGGGAATATACATTTAAACTATGCTAATTAGGTCCAAATCTGAAATCTAAATTCGAAGTTTAGATTAAATTTTATTGATCTTCATTGCACTTTATTTAGAAACGTGAAATTATGAATTATGTGAAATTAAAAACAAGGTATTGAATGCGTTCTGAAATTGAATCATAAATAAAGGGAAAATAGTAATATAATATACAATGTGTCCGGGAAAATGTGGGAAATCTCTCGGATTCAGATAGAACATTAAAAAATAAGATGACAAGTTCCCATAATTTTTTTCCTAGCCGCCCTCCCTACGGAGATACGGCCTCCTAAAAGACGCCACTGGAAATCATTTTTTCTTGAATAACTTTTAAACTACTTATTATAATTTAATGAAAATTTAATATGATAAACAGTAGTAAGGACCTCTTAAAATACTGCCCTTAAATTTAAATTAACATGTTTAGTTTATCAGGGGCGGACTAGGTTGTACATTTTAATGCTTACATTTTTAACACCCTGTATGATAAGGAGTTAAAAAAAACAAGTTTGGATACCTTGAATATTAAGCTAAAGAAAAGGTACTCTTGTTCATTGTCGATAAAATGAACCGTTTTCGAGGAAAAAAAAATAAAAGAATTAATGTTTTATTTCTATTAAAAAGAACCATGTTTTTTATTTTTTTTTGTCTGCAACAAAGTGTGATACAAAAGTCAGTCCAGGAACAAAAAGTTTTAGTTTAGGTTATTTCATACGACAAAATTACAAAGATTCTTAGAAATGCAGTTTTATCCCAGAAAGGCACCTTAACAAAAATTATGTTTAGAAATGTACTCACTAAAGCTTGCAACGATTGAACCTAAATTCGCTAATTAGAAATAATCAATTAAAAACTTCATAAGTGGGTTCAACATGGGCTCCGTGAACTCTGATACACTCGCGGGCACGACGAATAGAGGACTGCTGTACTCGCCACAACAACCCAGCATTGTTTCTTATCACATCACAATGAAATGTGATTCTCTGTAAAAGTTCCTCCCTAGTATCAACCGGAGAGGAATACACCAAGGTTTTGAGATGACCCCACAGGTGAAAATCCATTGGCGTTAGCGTTAACGTCTATCCAACGGTTTGGATAGACGTTATTCAGGTGGTCGCGTACAGCAACGCTAAAATGAAGTGGCAAATGCTCTATTGAATCCAGAAAAGCGTTCTGAAGGAACTGTAAATAAAGTTCACCATTCAATCGTGGCGGCAATACGCATGGTCCAATCAAAAAATTGCCAATTATTCCTGCCCAAACATTAATTGATTGGAACTGATGTTGATAATGATGAACGACAGTGGCATGAGGGTTTTTATCAGCCCATACATGCGAGTTATGTAAATTTACAATACCATTTTTGGTAAACCCTGCTTCATCGGTAAAAAGAATAGTGCTAATGAAGTTTGAGTTTGTTCGTTGCTGATCTAACAGACAGTTTGCGAACTGGATTCTACGAGGAAAATCTCCAAGAAGTAGTAGATGCACTTTTTGCAGATGATAAGGGTAAAATAACTGTTCTTTACGTACTTCATGAATTGTCGTTTTTGACGTATTAAGCTACGCGGCTAATCTTCGAGTGCTTATTGAAGGAGTATCACCTACAGTATGCATAATATTTTCCTCCAATTGCACCGTACGTATTGTTCTTCTCACACCAGCATCAGTACTTTTTTTCGCAAAACTTCCTAAAACATTAAAGAAAGTCAATAATGTTACCTTATTAAATGGAATAGCCCACCAGTCTCTCTTACACGTTGGTCAAGTCGCTGAAATGTTTTCTGATTTGGAATATTGCGATTAGGATATCTTTCTTCATACAACCTTCTTGCTTCCAAAGCATTGCAAGATGCAAGACCGTACATAAGATGCATATCTGCATATCTTTTTTTTTCCTCGAAAACGGTTCATTTTATCGACAATGAACAAGAGTACCTTTTCTTTAGCTTAATGTTCAAGGTATCCAAATTTGTTTCTTTTAACTCCTTATCATACAGGGTGCTAAAAATGTAAGTATTAAAATGTACAACCTAGTCCGCCCCTGGTAAACTAAACATGCTAATTTAAATTTAAGGGCAGTATTTTAAGAGGTCCTTACTACTGTTTATCATATTAAATTTTCAATAAATTATAATAAGTAGTTTAAAAGTTATTCAAGAAAAATTGATTTCCAGTGGCGTCCTTTAGGAGGCCGTATCTCCGTAGGGAGGGCCTCTAGAAAAAAAATTTTGGGAACTTGTCATCTTATTTTTTAATGTTCTATCTGAATCCGAGAGATTTCCCACATTTTCCCGGACACATTGTATATAGTAATAAAAAGGGTAATAAACTTATAAATACAACAGATATCGTTCTTAGAATAGAGGCCGAGATTTACAATTTAAAATAAAATAACTAAACTTTCGATATACAGGTGTCAATTTGAAGCAAACATTATTTAATGGTAAATAATTAAACTATAAATATACTTAAGGCAAATAAGCAAAAACACAAAAATGATTGTTCTCGCGCTTAACAGGTACTAATACTGACACTTAGTCGCGACGAGGGGAGACATTACTTTTTCCACAAACTGTAAATATATAACTCAATTCTAAATAAAAATAGCTTCCGACGAAGTTTCCGAAATTTAATTGTAGAATTTAATGTTATAGGTACACACAAGATGTGCTTATTTATAAAGATGACGTTACATAATGGCATAATTACAATAACAATCAAAAATAATTTCCATAAATAATAATAACTGACTAGGTACCTTTTATGAAATGATTTACAAATTTCAAAGTTGCCACATTCTTAAACACATTTAAATATAAATATTTACTCAAGTAAGATATTAGAGTTTTACGTCAGCGTGTGAATTTACAAATAAGACAGAAACTGTTGCGCAATACCGTTGGGTTAACGAAGGAACTTTGACAAAATGATTCATCCTTGGTAATATTAACAAACGATGATTTATTGTTGGAATATTCAAAGTAACACTTAAAGATCTTATTTTCGATTCGCAGACATCGATGTTTTAATTGCTTTCTCGAACTCGAGTACAACAGGATCAATAAAGGAATATATTCTCATTGCTAGAGTTTAAATCTAATGGTATGTCGTTGCCAATGAACTAGAAATTCCAACATCCGTCTAACTTGCCTAGGCCGGATTTTATTTAGCGTCAAGGTAGTAAGCCCCGAGCGTAAATGGTGGTTAGATTTGATCTAAGTTATTCTCGTTTCTGTTTTAAAATGTGTTTTCCTAGTTCTAATTATACTACTATTATTAAGAATTTTTTTGTATTTCCCGTAGGGAAACTTTATTTTGTTTTAGGTAAATTTTCGGAACTACATAATATATACAGGGTGTTTCCGATTAACCTGGACAATCTCTAGGGGCATATTCTACACACCAAAATAATCATAAAAGTTTATATACAAAATTTACGGAAAACGTTCTCTTCAATAGTTGTGGTGGTTTTTCACTATTGTTAATAATTTCGCAAATTATGGAATATTACTTTATTATTGTAGTACTTAATTACTTAATTACTTAATACTTAATAATTACTTAAGTACTTAATATCATTTTATTATTTTAATGATAGCTCGAATAAAGTTCATTCATATATATGATCCATCATATATATATGATAGCAATCGGTGCCTTGAGATTCGAAGGATGATCCACCTTTCGAAATCTCGTCCACAAATCGACAAAAGACAAAGACAAGCATTGTCATGTCAATATTGGCACTAAGTTTTATACATATATGTCATATTGAAATGTACCACTTTTAACTTTCTCATAATGTAGAAATGACAGATATCCATTTTACTTATGGATGTACGACCGAAAATTCCCAAGAAACTGCTAGGCTGTATCGTTAAACATATCCAGCGCTACATTGTCCAGCTGAAGGTACTTTTACAGCTATTCATCGTCGTCTTGGAGAGACAGGATCATTCGCGAAGGTTTCTTTCAACTGTGAGGCTAATCCAACAGTTCGTAATGCTGCTATAGAAGAAGATATTCTTGGCCTTTTTTATAAAGTCATGGCCGACTATGGTTTCCATTAGAAAAAGCGCAAGTTTGTGTCATAACTCCAAAATTATAGCTTAAATTAAAAATTCGGTTATACAGTATTATTAAGCACATAATTACTTTTAAGTTTCTACTTTATACATTTTTTCTAAAGTCAATAATAACAGAGATATAGGGGCCGGACAAAATAAAAAATATTTTTGTGATATATGTATCTAGTTAGCCATGCATTTTTCCAAAAAACAAAACGCTCATTAAATTGAACTCGTAAAACTGCAATTCTTTCCCCATTTAATTGTCTCTCTATCTCCGCTGTTTCCGAGATCCCCATGCTAAACATCGGAAGAGACTCAGGCTGTATATATATATATATGTACATATATATATATATATATATATATATATATATATATATATATTAAAAATAATAGATTTTTATTGGTTTTAGCGACCTTTTATTGAATTTAGATGTTTGTTTGCGACGTTTCGACTTTTATCAATTCAGTCTTTTTCAAGCATCTGGAAACAAGATGCTTGAAAAAGACTGAATTGATAAAAGTCGAAACGTCGCAAACAAACATCTAAATTCAATAAAAGGTCGCTAAAACCAATAAAAATCTATTATTTTTAATATTAAAACACGGCCAAAAAAATAAAAAAGAAAAACAAAATTCTTTAAACACTAAATATATATATATATATAAATATAATATTTTCGTGACCTTGGTATGATATGGTAAATTCAATCAGTCGGCGATTAAAGGTCTGGTTTACTTCAAAGTATATATATTTAAAACAACCCTACATTTTTATATTTTATATCCTTGATAAAGGCATCATTGCCGAAACATGTAGGGTTGTTTTAAATATATATACTTTGAAGTAAACCTGACCTTTAATCGCCGACTGATTGAATTTACTATATATACAGGCTGATTCATTTTCGGCCCTCACCATGGGGATCTCTCTTATTATTGGAGATAGAGCAGAGGTTTAAATTTGGCAAAGTTGTTAAATTTTGTGTTTATTATAAATCCGCAAAGAAAATAGACATGTGACAAAAGACCTTCGTTATTTAAAAAAAAAACGCGAAAACCCCATTTTCTTCTTTTATTTGAAAGAATAAATTATAAGATTAAATAAGGTAGCCTTTGGAATTTCAATCTGTCAAACATTTAATTTATTGTTCATTAATAATACAAAAATGTCATACACTAACGAAGAGAAACGAGATATGATAAGTATTTTTTATTCTTCGAAACGAAATTCAACAGTAGCGAGTACAAGATAACAAAAACATTAATAAAAATACACAGAAAAGTAAACAATAAACAATTACAGTAAATGTTCAATTATCTGGCCATCTTCGGTAATGCACAATTGGGCACGCATTCATCACGTTATAACAGAAGAAAACAAAATGTATGATTTAGATAATATTGTTGAAAATGTATTAGAAAATTTGACTTTTATTGTAAATACTGGGTCATCCTCAGAATTTTCATTAGATTCAGGTTCTGATCTTGAAGATGAGTAGTTTTCAATTCATGAACAATATGCAACATAATGAACTGTGGTGTGCTAAATTTAGTTATGTGTTTGTGATGTTCTTGATTTAGATTCGTGTGTGTATGCGATGTGTTTTTTTATACTTATAAATTGTATAGTTTGGTAAATATAGTGAATAAAATGTAAACCAAATATAATTGTATAACAATGTTTACCATTCATGAGATTGTAAGTTGTTTCAGGTCTTCAGAAATTGTTCGACGTCCTGGGTCTCAAGGAACTAGCAGATATTGTGATAATCGTGGAATATTAATGAAATTTCTAAGTAGGAAATTATTATATAATTTTTTTAATGTAATTATGTAAGTGTAGGTAAAATATTTAATGTATATTATGCTAATAAAAGAGGGTTTTACACTCATTGTGTTCAGACATTTATATGAAAAAAATTGCTTTTACTGAACACACGGAGTTTCCCATCAAAGCAATTTCTCTTTTTATTTATTCTTATTTTTTTCAATTATATTGAAATCTGAAACTGTAATCAAACCATATTTCTGCTAAAAGCAAAAAAAATCATTGTAGGATAGTAACAATTTATCCCATACATAAGCAAAAAAGTAAGTATTAATCAGCCATAACTTGAAATAAAGGAACGAACACATGTTTAACCAAATACTGAAAGTGGGAAAATGCTCACGTTTTACCTATCTTTTGGTTGCAAAACTGCTGTTTTATCCTTTTTAATATGTACTTACTTATTTTTGTAAAATGAAAATATTTTTAAATACCTTTTTTAGATGTATAAAAATTTTTATCCAAATTATGTAAAATGATGTGCAGGTAAATTAATTTCCTTATTGCTCTCTCATTATAGATACTATTAAAATAACTGTATTTTGTAAAATGCTATATTTTTTAAGCTAAACGATACACAAGTATTATGATAATTATAATACACTGTCACCATCAATCCTTTAAATTTATTAATTTCACATTTACACAAAAGTTTTGTTCTCTAACAAAATCAAAGAAAGATGTAAATATTTCTTCTATAGTAATTTTAACACATTCTCACTGTATTTACGCACAAATTTATTGTAGATGCAACACCTTCAAACAATAAATAACAGATTATGAGATATTGATTGAAATATTTTATATACCTTGTATTGGTATATATTGGCCGCTTCTTGCTTGAATAAAACTATTAAAGTCGAAGCTTTCTTAATAATAAATATATTAATAAACAAACGTCAAAAAATAATCTTTTATATAAGATAGTAGGTATATAACCTCACATACAAATTATCTATTTTTTTAAAATTTCTGTGTAAGTTATACTCAGATTGTCGCGCCATCTGGTCCTTTCTTAATTGGAATGCATTATAGTACTAACAGACATTTACTTCGGTGTCCGGAATTTTTTGTCCATGACTGTAGTTATCAAGGCAGTTGGGATTAAAAAAATAGTCTTAAGTTTATTAAAATTGAAAAGTCCCGGAAAATAAAAACGACCTGTTAATTACATTTTGAGCATTTGAAGAATTTTTATTTAAAGTATTGATAGCCCTATATATACGAGGGTAAAAAAAACATGTCAAACCTACTCATAAAAGTTGTAATAGATAACTTACGTAAATTACTATTAGTATCCGGATCCATTAGAGAGAGCCTTCACAATTAAGAGAGCAAGTAATGTATACGTGCATATCTACATTTTTATATATTGGCCTTTACTAATATGTGTTCAGTATTCAATGGAGATTTCGTTGTACTTTTTTTTTTCAATAATTTCTTTTTGTAATCAATCAACCTACACGAATTTCGATATTTTTTTGTATTACTGTCGCGTCTCAAATGGTCCTGAATCGTAAGACTCCGTTTTAAACGCAATAAGCGTAACCTCAATACATATTACATAAATTCACACCTACTCGATCAACCAATAGTTTGAGAGCGTTACCTATTAGAAACATTAAATTAATAAATTAGCAATCAATACAAAGGTTAACTCACAAATATTTAATCTAAAAATTTGTTATATGCATTCTTGCACTAAAATACAAATTTTATAATAAAAATAGAATTTATAAATTATTATTAATAATAATAATATTTATTTATTTGTATACAACAGTAAAAACGGGGCTTGAACAATAAATGATACAAGTGCATAATAAAATTAAAATTAAAGATAAATATACGTGAATGGATCGATCATAAGGTCTATAAAATCGGAATAAAAAAGGAAAAAATAATAAAATTAGCCACAAAATGTAGTAAATTAATTGTACTATCAATGTACATAATTGTATGATTTATATCCGGCTTTCGAAAGACCAAATTCTGTAATTTATATCCGTCTCTTAAAGGACCAAATGTATGTTGAGGATTCGGTTCGTAAAAACCAAATGTTGTGTCTCGAAGACCAAAATGATGCGGCTCGTGGAACCAAACGTTTGGGATGAATCCGGTTTCTGCCGGTGGTGCTTCAACCCAATTTACTAGAATCACGACCCCGATGTTTGTTTCACAGTGTACAGATTGTAAGGTTGTATACACTTCACTTTTTAAATCGCCGGCGACTGTTTGATAAATGAATAAATGTACTTTCATCTAAATATATTGATTTACACTATATACATTTATTTATCTGCTAGCATGTAATAATGACATATTTATGTTATTTGATTATAATAACGTAAGTGGTCTTACTACCATAATAAAATCCAAAAATTCTAGTACCATAATGAGTTTCATAAAGGACTATTTCAACAATTTTATTTAACTAGAAAAAAACTATATTTATAACTGTGTGCTACGTCAAATAATTTTATTCAAAGTACAGAAAATTGCAACTTAATAAGTACCTATTTATTATAAATTGTAAAAAAAACAATTATTGTAGTTGGTTATATTAATACCACGTGACTGTTTTGCTCTTATATTTGTTGCCTTATTTTCGCAAATTTGTATTTCTGCATTCGTATTCGCTTCCAGAATAGCCTCTGAGATTTTCTTCTTTTGATCTTTCGAATTTTCATTGTAGCCTTCAGCATCAGTATTGTTTTTCCAACCACCCTGCCATTTTACTGTACATAAATCAGCACTGGAATCAGCTAAAAATAAGGCAGATGATCGTAGAAAACAATGTTCGGTATAACAACAAACTGAACTTATCAAAGACAGTGATCCTCCAAACCATGGCCAGCCCTTATGTAAATAATTTTTGCTCGTATGGTACTAACGAAAACTGCTGTTGTCCCTTGTTAAAGTATGACTGTTCTTCTGAGAATGTTGTAGCTTCTTATAATGCTAGGAATTAGAATGTTGTGTTAAGACTGTGTTTGAGAATATGGCTGCTTGTTATGATGTTACGAATGAGACTGCTGTGTTAAGACTGTGTTACAAGAAGATAAAAACATACCACTAACCCTACAAATTATAACATAATTAAAATGCGCGCATTGGTTGTATATTATTTGTTTGACGTCATAATGGGGAATTCTTTTGAGTTCATTTCGTAGAAATTGTACCTACTGGCAACAATACCAGGTTTACGATAGTGTCTTAAAATATAATCTTAACTAAGAAATACATAATAAAATATCATTAATAATTATTAGTACTGTAAATCTAAATATGTAGTTCCGGCTAGTCCCTTGTTAAAATAATAAAACTTTTTGTACATATTTAGGGAACATGATCTTAAGAATGAATATACGGATTAAACTCTTTGTTCGCTATAACCCAAAGTAATAAAACAAGTGGTCTAATATATAAATATATATAATAAATAAATAAATAAATAAATATAATATATTAAATTATTATAAATGGCATTGTTACTCAACACGGCACGCAGGGAAATTAAACTGTGCTTGCTAAGACGACATACTCGAAATTGCCATTTGTATGTATCCAATGGCGTTGTTGGAGACCTCATATATCAATGCGCCCTCGTAATGTATAACATGTACATGAACCAAAAATTGATAATTGGCATTAAACAAAAAAAGTCTTCATAATAAATATCTCGCACACAACTGAAATAAGGGGTACCTCGGTATAATTTCTGGGTTATGAAGAATCATTCATTAAATATGTATGTGGCAATCCTCGGAACATAGAAGCCAACATTCGATAAAATCTGTATACAGTCTACCTGGTTGTAAAGAACTACAAACCTGAATGTACCAAAGCCAGTCTTTCAGGTTTCTCCGGATATTCATATAAACTTCAATAATTTGTTCACTTACAAACGACTTATTTATGGTAGCTGCAATAAGTCTTGACTGTCGTCTTGATAAGTTAATTAACTACTGGATATTCTTGTTTTATGATTTGATTTCAATAAATATTAATTATTTCAATCTTGTTTATGTAAAGTTAGACCCTTGTGTTAAATCTTATGGAATTTCGGTCCAGTATTCTCTTGACTATACTACTTATTTGGATTTATAATATTAAATATAGTATATTAATATATATATATATATATATATATATATATATATATAATATTTTCGTGACCTTGGTATGATATGGTAAATTAAATCAGTTGGCGATTAAAGGTCTGTTTTACTTCAAAGTACATATATTTAAAAAAACCCTACATGTTTCGGCAATGATGCCTTTATATATGGATATAAAAAATATATAATATATAATATTTTTTATATCCTTGATAAAGGCATCATTGCCGAAACATGTAGGGTTTTTTTAAATATATGTACTTTGAAGTTAAACAGACCTTTAATCGCCAACTGATTTAATTTACTATATATATATATGTGTGTATCTCAATACTTTTGCTTGTTGTTATGTTCTATTTTGATTTTTTTATTTCTCTGTTTTTTGTCCCATGTATGTAGTTATGTTAATAGCCTGTAAATGGAATTATCGTATTATGATTGGTAAATAAAATAAATAAATACAATTGTAATATCATTACCACAACCTAACCCATAAAATGACAAACTTGTACATAAATCAAATAAAATAGAAATAAAACTCCTACTTAAAATAATCATTTTATCAATATTTGTTCGTAAATATTTGTTTCGTCAACACAGTGGTTTCATCAGGTATTTATCAGAGCACGTTACAAACTAATATCGGTGTACGTAAATACAAAAAGGATAATATTATTCTACAATGTCTTTAAAATATTAGAATATACACAAATATTATGTGGCCCATTTGGTCAGCCCCTACTGTTGTATCTATTGAGTACTAACAGAACATGTTAACAAATAATTTTTTTAAATAAAGTAAATGTGCATTTCTATTACCGTCAAAATGGTTGCTTTGAATAAATGAATTTATCAAAGGTGAGTTATTTAAATCCAACTGATCGTTAAGTAAAATTTATGATTGTTTTAATTTATTAATTTCTAAACTATCCAATAAATTTAATTTTGCGCTTTTATTTTTTAAATGTAGAATTTGAAAATCATTATTGAAGATGTGTGGTTTTCTTCTAATATATAATCGGCAAAAGTGGAATCTTATTTTTTTATTTCTAAACGAAGAATAATGTTCAGCAATATGTTTTTCAAACGATGTTCATGTTTGACCAACATATATCTCACCGCATCGACATATTAATTTATAGCTTTCTTATTTTTATCTGTTCTATATTTATTGTTTTTAATATGTTTTGATAAATTATTATTTGTTTTGGTAACCGTGTTTATATCAAGTTTTTATTAAATATTTTGAAATATCTTCATTAGGTTTCCCAGTGTATGTTTGTAATTTAAATTGTGAATTTTGCTTGTCCTTTATTACAGGAAATACCACAGAGATAGTTTCTTTAAATAGTTTTTTATTAGAATATTTTTAATTAGAGTATCGGTGTAGGCGTTATTGATCGTTATTTGTTTGCTTATATTTAGTTTCATAATTTTCTTTGGATAGTGGGTAATTAATTAATCTATGTAAAAAACTATGGAAACCTGTTAATTTGTGTTGTACGGGATGTGTTGGCGAATTATATATAATTATGTCTGTATGGTACTTTTTATGGTAAATGTCAAACTCTAATTTATTGTTGATTTTTTTTAATAGTTAGATTCCAGAAATTGATGCTATTGTTTACTTCTTGTTCCATGGTAAATTCAATATTCTTATGAATAGGATTGACGAATTCCAGTAGCAAGTTTAATTGTTCTTGTGTTCCGGTGAAACAAAATGCGATTTCGTCTACATATCTGTGCCAAAAGGAAACATGTTTTTTTTAGGGAATTGTTAAAAATCATTAATTCTAAGTGCTTCGTGAATATTTCTAATGGCAATGGACTTAAGGGGTTAGTCCTTCACTACAAGTGTATATTGAATTATTAAACTGAAAGTAATTTTGTTTCAGAACAATATTTAACAAATCTAATATTTCTGTTATAATTACCGGGTTAGTGTTATTAGTTAGCTATAAGTAAATTTTCAATTAAATTAACGGTTTCGTCTGTAGGGACGCTCGGAAATAAATTTTTAACTTCATATGATACTAGTGTTGACGATATTTACTGTCCTTTTGTAATAGTTTAATTTCAAACATTTTTTATTCTTAAATGTAAGTAGATCTAGGATATAGAATTCAAACTTAAACATTTCCAATTTTACAAATAGTTAACTGCATTTTCAAGTTTAAACCTCTGTATAACATACTTTAATTAGAACATTAAAATTGTAAAACTTTCTTTAAGTTCTAAGAATTCTTTACATTTGCAAATCTATTTATTATCTACTTTATAATTTAGACAACTCACTTTATTACCTAGGGTTATTAATAATCGGTATCTTTTTCCAAATTTATTTATTGCTTTATGCATTAGACCGCTTGTTTTATTACCTTAGGTTATAATGAACAAAGGCTTTAATCTGAATATTGATTGTTAAGATCACGGTTCCTGGGACATGTATAATAAATTTTATATTTACTTTAACAAGGAACGATTCGGAACTACATACTTAGGTTTATAACATGTTATGCGCTGAAATTGAATACTGTATTTTTTTAGGACAGCGTATAAATATTTTGAACTGCCTGTTATATTTAGAATCATTAAACTAAACCTATCTGTAATAATTGCTTTGCGTCATTTACTTTCGAATGTCCAGGTAGATATCGTAGGGATTTCCGATATTATATTATTTTTCCTACATCTAGAGCAGTGATTCCAAAAGTGGACCAGGTGGACCCCCAGGGGTCCACGGGAGACTCGACGGGGGTCTACGTTGGCGTGACAAAAAAATGGGGGTTCACAATTCGTAAGCGGGGGTCCACGAAAATTTATCTGGTTTCGATAGTGAAGAACTAAAATGTTGGCTTGAGTTCACCTATCAATGTAGGCAGATAATATTTTAAGAAGCTCAGCGACTGTTACTTGTAAAAACTTGCATATTCCATATTCAATACAAAATATATTTTCATAAATTGTACGTGTCTTTATATACTACATACTCGTAACGTGCATCAAAGTAATAAATAAATAATTAAAATCGCGAAGTTTTGATATCAAAATATTACTTACAAGTATTTTCTATCGAATTTACAGAAATATATCAAAATATAATTAATGAAAAAATGTTTTACATTACATTAAAATCGGTTCAGCCGTTTTCATAAAACTCGATTATTGATCTTAGCGATTTATTGCTTTTAATAATTAGAATCAGTTTGCCGCCGGTACTTTGTTTATTTCATTGCAATAATCAATTAATCCCGTTAAAATAGCGATATCCTGTTAAGTAAGACCGCCTTAAGATTACTACAACAAAGTTTTTTTTTTATTTACAGGTAGGTAACTGATACGAAACATGGCTGAATCTAAGAAGAAATGTCGACAGTACAGTGTTGATTATTTAAAATTTGGTTTTCTTCCATCAAAGGCAGACAAGCGTTTGCCCATATGCCTTTTATGCAACAAAGTTTTGAGCAATGACTCTATGAAACCATCGAAGCTCGAAGATCATCTAAGAAGGTGTCATCCTGATAAAATAGGTAAAGATTTGAAATATTTTCAAACATTGAAGGAAAAATATGAAAAGAGACTCACCGTGCACAGTATGTTCGCTTCAACGTCGGAAAGTAACGATGATGGCTTGCGGGCATCTTACTATATCTCATTACTTATAGCGAAATCTGGAAAATCGCACACCATTGGAGAACAGTTAATTTTACCCGCTGTTGAAGAGGTTTTAAAAACTGTTCTGCACAAATCTCCATTTGACATACTCAAAAGAATTCCTTTGAGTAACAACACTGTACACAGACGTATTGACGAAATGAGCTCTGATATTGAAAGTTTCTTGTGTAATTATCTGCAAACAACTCATTTTTCTATTCAACTGGACGAGTCAACTTTACCTGGTAATGAAGCATTATTATTGGCATATGTTCGACTTATTATGGACGAAGAAATTCATGAAGAGCTACTATTCGCGAAAACTTTGGAGAGAGAGACGAACACTAAAGGTGAATCAATATTTAATGTCCTGAGTGATTTTTTTAAGGAAAAATCGATACCATTCACAAACGTTATTTCGGTGGCAACAGATGGAGCTCCTGCCATGGCCGGGCGATGTCGTGGGTTTATAAGCCATCTTAAAAGAATTATACCAGAGGTAACTGCAATTCACTGTGTCATCTACCGACAACACCTAGTAGCGAAAAATTTGAGTGCTAAATTGCACCAATGGCTTCAATTTGTGATTAATGCAGTTAACAAAATAAGAAGCAATGCATAGAATACGCGTTTATTTGCACAATTGTGCGATGAAAATGATGAAGACATCCAACGATTGCTCTTACATACTGAAGTACGCTGGTTGTCGAAAGGTGCATGTTTAACAAGATTTTTCTCACTCTTTGAATCAGTTTTAGAGTTTCTGGAAAGTGAAGATCCAGATTTAAAAGAAAACCTGATCAATTTGAAAGCAGACATCGCGTATTTGACAGATTTGTTCAAAAAATTTAATGACATTAACTTACAATTACAAGGGGACAGCCTCAATTTAATAAAAACAAAGGGTGTAATTTCAGCTATTCTTGGAAAATTGAAATTTATGAAGCAAAATATTAGTCGGCGCGAATTTTCCCAGTTTTCAAACTTGTCACAGGTAGAATGCCTTGATGAGGATATTCACACATACGTTCAACATTTAATTGCTCTGCATGATGACTTTAAAATCAGATTTGAAGATATTCTGTCGATGGAAATACCACCATGGATTATAAATCCACTTGATGAAACAGAAGTGGAGAATCTGATATTACAAGAGAAGCTACTCGAGCTTAGCACTAATGAGGAAGTGAAGGTTAAATTTAAAAGAGGGTATCAAACATTTTGGCTGCAGGCAGAAATACCCGAAAAATATCCTGAACTGTGGGGAATTGCGAGAAAGCTTTTGATAGCGTTTCCTCGTCATATCTTGTCGAGAAAAGTTTTAGTGTCGTTACAAACCTTTTAACAAAAAAAAGGAGCAGATTGAATATCACAGAACGGGGAGATTTGCGGTTATTCCTAACAAAACTGAAGCCAAATATTGATAATTTGCTGTCAATCCATCAAGTACATCCATCCCACTAAAATTATGACTATTTTGTGATTGTCATTGTAGAAGTTACGTTACGTTATTAATATTTAATTTTAATTATATTACGACTGTTATCATATTACAATGTAGTATGATAACAATAATAATTAATAGTGTAATAATTACATATTTGAATAAATACAACACAAGGAAATATACTATTTTTCTTTTTACTTTTACCACTCCGAATGGGGAGTTTTCTAAATAAAATATGTGAGAATTGATTGGTTTCTTGTGATGTGAGTAGATGTCAAAGGAGTAAAGTTGGATGGAATCACTTTTTTGATTGGCTAACTTTACTTTCCACTCACAGCACAATCAATTAATTAATTAACCAATAACTCAGCCGCAACGCAAATTTCCATAGTTAGATCTAATCTTTACATTTTTTGTCGAGTTTTGGGAATATGGTAGAAATGTAGCTGCAGGGGGTCCACCGGAACCAGCAAAACTTTCACAGTGGTCTATTAGGAAAAAAAGTTTGGGAGCCTCTGCTTTAGAGGATCGAAAAACTGTTAACACTGAATAGTATACAGTAATTTGTTTGGCAAAAGCTATAGACGAAATCAGGAAGAACAACCGAAAACGTCGCATTATTCTTCAGCACGACAATGCGAGTTCCCATACAGCACGTTTAATAGTTGACTATTTGAAGGAGAAAAGTGTTGAAATAATGTCTCATTGTCCATATTCACCTGACTTGTCCCGAATGATTTCTTTTCGTTCCCAACCGTGAAACAAAAAATGCGTGGACAGCGATTTTCAACACCTCAATAACCAGTCGAAGCCTTTGAAAACCATGTTTCCGAGATACGACCTTCAGAGTGGAAAAAATGTTTTGAGAACTGGTTCGTATGCATGCAAAAGTGTGTAGACCACAAAGGCGAATATTTTGAAAAACATTAAAATAGTTTATTCCCAAAAATTTTATTTTCGTCCCAGATTTTGTGTAAATATAAAAGGTGGCCCTCGTAGTATCAAAAACGTCTACATAACGAAATGTGAAAGGCGATTGAATTTTTCACCGTACGCAGTTTGAGTGTTTTTCTAAACATAAGCTATTTCTTCCGCAAAAAATAACAACATAATTATAAAGTCGCTGAATCATGTAACACCAGTTTATTAATTAAATTAATACTGGCTACCTATTCATCAAGAATTAAAAAGAATAAATATATACATATATGTTTAACGAGTTTAAAGACTTCTGAATATTTGAATACCTAAAATAATTAAGTGATAACCAACTATTTCTGATAAAAAAAGGCTGTGGTATTTTATGTGTAAATATTTGATTCATATTTAATTTCAAGTTTGTAAGTACCGCATAATGTAAATACCATTCATGTCGATATATCCGTGAATTGGTTATCTCATTGGAGGAATTGCGGTTAAAGTTTCTATATTAGGCGGAGGGATTCCCTAAATTTTATTTCAATGACAATCCGTTTCTAAGTGTTAAATTTAATTATACGGTTTGGTGTTGGTTATAATTCAATAGAATTTGAAATAGATTTATGATTTATGTGTTATAAATAATAAAAAAAAATCTTAATTTTCTGTTTGTCGTGTATATTAACCCTTTAATGTCATGATTACTAACAAAAAAAGATATAATATATATTTCTATTGTCTGCATTCATAAAAAGTAACAAAATTTTTTTTTCTAAATCTATAGATGTTTAACCCTTAACCACCGTAGTCCAATTGTTGTCGCATTGTCACCGTAGCGGCGTCACACAGACGTCGCTGGTTTTTGGTTTTTATTAATAAAATGTGATAATAATTTTCTCGTTATATCTCTTAGATATGTTACTAGAAGGTATATAATATTAAAAAAGTCAACAGATAATAAATTTAAAGATATTTATTTAAAAAAAGTTGTATTTTCTTTGCAGAAGTGTAATTTTGAACATTTTTTACATACGCTTTAACTTAATAATTTTACAGGATTTAAACAACACTATAATATAAAATAATATCGGTGTTTGGAAACTAAAAGAATACCTCTTTATAATAAAAAAACAAAATTTAAAGAAAAATGAAAATATGATAAAAATTACAAGGCCTGATTTATTGGAAATTTTTCTTACAGTCTATACACATTTTAGATGAACATTCTAAACATATTGGTTTACGACAAGCAAAACACATATAGCTTGTCCGTCTTCTCAGTTTAGAGGGACAGGTGAGGCAATTTTTACGTTTTTCTAATTTTTCGACATTGTTTGAAACAAGTGGTTCACCGGGGATTCTCAGAATTCGATTTATTGTTAATCGTAAATCTCGTTTTAGTTGTAAGTTTTGAGCCCTTCTAGCTAACTGTGGTTGGACCAACTGGTCGGCAAGTACCTTTATAAAGTCTGCTTTTTCAAGTTTTTCATTATCTTTGTATGCTTGATGAAGCACATGAGCATTAACACCACTTATATCTAACAGTCTGAAAAATATTGCCATGGGCCAACGTTGAGTACGGCAACTAGTAGTGTGTTTAGCACACTTTTCATCTAATGCATCGACTCCCGATTTAGTGAAATTATAAAAGGGAAATAATTTCCGGCTTTTTAGTTTCAGGATCGTATGTTTCGGTGTGGTGCATCGATGACACTAAAACAACTGCCTTGTACTTCTTTGGCACGTAGGATACGAGAGTCATATTTTGCGTAAAACCAAATAAAGAAGTTTCACATTTTCTAACTCTGTTAGGTAAAAATTGCTGGGGGATTTCCCTTTTATTCTTCTTCATGGTACCTACATACGTTAGCCCTGCTTTCTTGAGTACTTCCACCAATTCTATCGACGTGAACCAATTATCCGCTGTCACGTTTCTATTAGAATTAACAATAGGCTTAGTTAGTCTCACAACAGCTTGAGTGGGTTTACTGAACTTTTTTTCGTCTTCATTTAAACCAATACCATCGGAATTTTTCCCACTGTACACGTACGCATTATACAAATAATGATTTCTAGCATTGTCATACACATTATCTTTAGCCCGTACTTACATGGCTTGTTTGGCATGTACATTTTATATTTACATCGTCCTCGGAAGGCAACTAGCATTTCATCCACGGTCATATTTGCACCTGGGGAATACATAGCCTGGGAATTAGCAACTAACGCATTGAAAAGTTCGGAAATGGGAGCCATTGGGTCTTCCTCTCGTCTGAGATTTCTGTCATCAGGATTGTCAAATCGTAAACAGCTAAGTAAGAATGCGAATCTGTTTTTACTTAGAACACAACGAAAGATTTCACGTCCCGTACCATCAATAGTAAAAATACGTTCAATCTTCTCATGGTTAGAATTAAAAACTGCTGAATAATATAACAATCCTATGAAAGCTCTTAATTCCTCCATATCCAAATCCCCCAGCTCTGATCACTTCGGATTTTTGTACTTGAGGTTTTCTTTTTGTATTTTGACATTAGTCCAGTTCAAAACCACACGCAGCATTTCTTCCGAAAACAGTAAACTCCATACCGCAGCAACTTCTGCTCTAGCACCCAATTTAGCAGAAGGACGCAGGCCCGATAATTGGACAATTATATTGTGGTTTTGTGTTCTACTGCGCTTGACAAAGTTTGTTGACACCCACTTGAAGCGATTTTTTCCATAATATACCTTTTTTGTAATGTTATTATTATCTTCACCATCACTACTTAGACTTTCATCGTTATCGTTTATTGCAGCCTCTTCTTCACTCACTGCTTCAAGTTCCGAATCGGAATCATGATCAGCTACTTCGTGGTGATCTACAGAAACATCATCATTGTCACTTTCATCGCCATCAATTTCATCAATCCACTGTAGAATCACATTTTCATAGTCAGGATCGCCATAGCGAACTGTTTTTGTAGATCCAGAAGTACAATCCATTACAATAAAGCACTTTCAACTAAACCGCGCAAAATTTGTAAAACTTACGAAAACGCCGTAGCGGCGTCTGAGAGATCCAGGACAAACTTTAATTATTTATATTAGGGAAACAAATGCGTCTATTGCCACAAAATGCTAGAAACATACTGATACACGTTCAACTTGAAGGTACATAGACGCTAAGTATAGTTAGTCAAAGAGGGGGTAAGTTATTAACCAATGAAGAACCTGATGCGTCTCAGAGACGCCGCTACGGTGGGTGGTTAAGGGTTAATATAGGTAATCCCGGTATAACACGACACATTTACAGCACGGATTCACTCTAATACGGTTCGAAAATTTGGGAACATTCCCGTACTTTTATCACACGATTTCACTCTAACACTGTTCGAAAATAGAGTAAAACCCTCGCACAACACGAAATGTAATAAAAAATTTAAAAGCGAACGTTATCTAATTTGAAATTAGGGAAAACTACTTAAAACTGGATGCAGTCATTCGCAAGACTTAAATAACCCAAATGTCAAAATAATTTGTTTATAAGTAGAGTTCAGCATACAAAATGTAGGTATAGTTCATAAAGTATAAGTTTTCAGTTCAAGGCCAAATTCAAAGCATGTGATTCAAATCAGTGCTGCAGAGTCAAATAAAGTCAATATTCAATCGCGGAAATAACCGTTCATCATCATAAAATATAAACGCCACGTTTTGCAATATTGTCAAAATAATATGTCACTTGCAATATAAGCAAAGAAAGCATATAACGGGTGTTCAGAAACATTCGAAGTCAAGTGGCCTCTGAACAAAAAATCGTATATCTTTACTTAAGTATCTGATTTGTAATAATTATTAAATGTCAACTGTTGTCTGTCAAAAATTGTCAGATTCTAATATCCAAGATACTAATTTATATTTTTTTTATTTCGAAAATGGTATTTACTAACGTACACAAAGCATTCATGGTTGAAGCATATTTTCGAAATGGTCAAAAGATCGATGGCCAGTGGAAGTATTCAATTCAAGCTTGTTTGGAAGAATTTCGTGATGAATTTACCAACCTTGCTTTTGATTATAATACTTTTCAGTGTACACTAATCAGAATTGTTCCAGTTTTTCGACAAACTGGTAGTGTGGGACGCCAAGAGGGTGGTGGGCGACCAAAAGTCCGGACAGAAGAAGTGATTGGGAATGTTAGAGAAATAATGACTGATGCCCCTAAAACTTCAGTAAGAACTCTTGCTCAACAAACCGGGTTGTCAGTTTGTTCTTGCCATAAAGTTTTAAAAGAAGATTTACAGTTATTCCCATATCGTATAACTTGTTTGCAAGAAATCCTCGATATTGATTATCCGCGACGAGTAGTATTTTGCGAATGGTTTACAAATAATTTTAATGATGATGTCCTAGACAAAACTTTCCTTTCAGACGAAGCATGCTTTCATGTTAGTGGATATGTTAACTCGCAAAACATGAGAATGTGGAGTGATACAAAGCCCAATAATTTTTATGTTGAAGCTCCTTTACATCCTCAGAAAGTTGGTGTTTGGTGCGCTATAAGTAGAAGAAGGATTATTGGTCCAATTTTTTTTAATGGTACCTTGACTGCAGAAAGATATCGACAGGAAATACTATTGCCTTTCTTTAATCAACTTCGCGATGATGAACTAGCTTTGAGATACGTTCAACAAGATGGTGCTAGAGCTCACACAGCGGGGGAAACAATGAATATGTTACAAGAAGTGTTTGGAAATCGTTTAATTAGTTTGAACAGCAATCATGAATTCCTCCAAGATCTTGTGATCTTACACCGTGTGATTACTATTTATGGCCTTTTTAAAAAAATTCAATTTATCAAGTACCAGTGGAAGATTATATAGATCTCCAAGACAGAATTATAAATAAAATTAGTGAAATTAGAAATAGTCCCATACTGCAAAATGTATTTAGTAGCATTCGGAGGAGGTGCGTAAAATGCTTGGAAGGAGGTGGTGGACATTTTCAACATCTTTTATAATTATGGTCATTATTGTTGGTAATTTATACAACTACAATTTATGATATTTATTATAAGGTTGTAATCTAAGGACTCTACAAACAATTTATTTGTTTCAAATTTATTTGAAGCCATTTCTTACAATAATTTGTTGAATGTTAATATATTAAACTAGTACGATAACTAGATACTATTGTCACTACAAGATGAATAAAATCTTTACTTGTAAAGTTATTTCCTCTTAATTCTGCATTGTCTTTTTACATGTTACTACAGATTAGATGAGCTTTATTACACAAGAATGAACAGCATATTAATTGGATTATGTAATTTTTTCCAGTTATCGCATGAAGAGGTGCTATTGTTCAGCAAGAATTCTCTAAAATATCAAAATACTTAATTTGAAATTTGCAAATTAATTACTGTTACCTTCTAAAATCATTACTTGACTAGTTTATATTAATTAATATGGCATATTAAAGTAATATATTTCGACATAAACTGACATTTGCGTGTATGATAACCTATAAAATTGTATTAAGTAAATGTATCAATCTATATCAGACATGACTTCATATTTTCAAGGACTACTTTGACTTCGAATGTTTCTGAACACCCGTTACCTAACCTACATGTCAAAATAATAATAATGAGTAAAGTAGGAACATGAATAGTTCAAAAGTATTGTTTCTTTTCTAGTCTAAATATATTCATTCTATCCAAGAAAACTATATGCAAATTATTACTTTAATATTCGAACAAATTACCAGGCATCTAAGAAATATTCTGTAAAATAAATAGGTAGGTTAGAAATGTCAAAGTGATAATCAAACAATTTCGTACTTATTGTCACTAATTGATATTACTATTTGTTATCATATTGTTCTGAAAAGAACGGATTTTGTAATTTTTTATGACAAACTAAATATTCAAATTAGAAGAATCCTTAACCTAGAAGTCTGAATACCGGAAACAAAGTCAATAAACAACAGTATTCAAATAATTTGACAGCAAGCCGAATATCATAAGACTAGCTCCTGGACAACTTATTCTTTTTATTTATAATATTTCAAAGACGTACGTCTTAACTTAAAATGACAAACGTGTGTAGTTTTACAGCGCGTATTCATGTGTGTTAGAAAAAGGTAAAGTACAATTTGCGGTTCCCACTTGGGCAGTACGAACTGAAAACTTATACTTTATGAACTGTAGAATTGTAGTCTATTTAAAATGTAATTGATTCTCTGTCGTTTAGAAAATTCAGCATTCCTTTGTTTTTTTAAAATAAACGTTTCTAATTTAGCAGGAACAATTTTCAGTGTATTGTCTCTTATAAAGTAAAAATTGAAATCGCTATCTCATAGCTTTCCGGGGATGTAAGGACTTAAACAGGATTAGTTTTTTTAGTCACCCGGTGTAATAGTAAGTTGTTAACATTTTTTAAATATTTTAACGACTTTACAAAAAATAAATGATAAAGGTAAAGAAAATACACACTTGGTTATTTGTTTCACTGCAATTTTATTTACAAAATACGGACAAATTTGTTTCGAACTTCACAGTTCCCTATCTATCCCTATCAATGAGTTGAACGTTATTTTAAATGATTTAATAGCAAATAGTACGCTAACAGGCGACAGTAAAATAGAATTACGAAATATCTTGAACATTTGCATACAACAAAATTATTTTAAATATAATAATGTATACTACAAACAAAAAGAAGGTTTAGCTATGGGTTCTCCCATGTCATGTTTATTAGCAGAAATATTTATGTCAAAATTTGAAGAAGATTTGTTTTGTTCTAAAATCCCAGTTGTTAATTGTATACACAGTTGGTTTAGATATGTGGATGATGTGTTATGTGTGTGGACCGGTACTGACAGGCAATTAGACTTATTCTTCAATCGTTTAAATGAAATCAATCAAAAAATACAATTCACCATAGAAAAAGAATTAGATAACAGTTTAAATTTTTTGGACCTTACATTAACAAAATCAAATGGCAAATTAGATTATAGTATTTACAGAAAACACACATACACTGACACCCTCATATCAGCAGATAGCAAACAACCCGATAGCATTAAGTTTTCTTCTTTCAACAGTTTCATACATAGATTACTCTCCGTTCCCCTATCAAAACCAAATTTTGATAAAGAAGTTGCAGTCTTGAAATGTCTAGCCGTAAACAACGGATACAGTCCTGATATTATTAATAGATTAATTTCAAAGAAAAAACATAAACAGATTAATAAATTCTTTTATGCAGCCCCCCAATTAGAACCAAGTAATTATCGTTTAATTAATTACATAGGAAAGACCACGAATAAAATTAATAATAGATTAGTTAATTTAGGCATAAAAACTATAATAGTCAATAAATTAAATTTAGGTAAACTTTGGACAAATAATAAGGATACAATTCAAAAAGCAGATAAATGTGGCGTGTATAAATTAAATTGTTTAGACTGTGACGCTTTCTACATAGGTCAAACTGGAAGATGTTTTCGCACACGAATAGAAGAACATAGGAAAGCAATTTTATATTCCAAGAAATGTTCAGGTATATCCGAGCATTGTATAAATGAAGAACACATGGTATCAATAAATAATTTTGAAATTTTACACTCTGCAAATAAAAGTAAACGATTAGACTTTTTGGAAATAATGGAAATATCTAAAGCAATAAACAAATCATTAAATATAGTAAATGAACAAACAGAGTTTGTAATCTCCCCTATTATTAAGGCTGTTTCTCGTTAATTACTAGGAAAACCCCCATAATACATAACTCACGTTTATGTTTCACAGTGTTACTCCCACTTTTCAAATTATCTATTCATATTTTAAGTAAACCTTTCTTGTTCAGTTGAGAATGAACTGTGAAGTTCGAAACAAATTTGTCCGTATTTTGTAAATAAAATTGCAGTGAAACAAATAACCAACTGTGTATTTTCTTTACCTTTATCATTTAATATGTTTCACCAAGTGCCTAGCGAGACCTCAATCAATTATAAAAAATAAATATCGGTTTGTTTATTTTATTTATGGCAAGTAGTAAAAATACCAAACTACACATTATGTAGTGTTTTAACATTTCAAATTTAATTTTTTACGTTGAATATTGCCTTGCTTAATTGTATTACAGGAAATCTAAAATATGTTGAGATACGGGTATCTAAGCGTAAGATAAAAACTGACGTCAAATTCCCCAGCGAAAAAAAGGTTGTTGGTGTCCTTTCATTATTTAAAAAAGTTCCGGTATTGTTACTTAAAAGTGAATGTACTTCGGGATTTCAAAGTAAATGAAGTACAAAAATAGTGTTAGGAAATTCTATTACACATCTAATAATTTCTTTAGAAATGCTTTATTGTCACGAACGTGATCTAAAACTGCGTTTGATTTTATATATCCTTTAAAAATATGTTAACAAAGAGAAAATGTTTTGAAACGCGAAAGTATACTTGGTCGCCGCAAATAAATAAATTCCCTGTAAACGTTCATATATTTCGGTGAAATTTTCAATAGTAATATCACAAGAGAGTGAGAATATATTGAAAATAATTCGACAGATTTTCGAAAACTTGTTGCTAGGGAATAGACGCGAGAGCCCGTAGGGCTCGAGTGGCTATTCCCGAATGGCAACAAGTTTGAGAAAGACTGGAGAATTATTTTCTAATTAATTCTCACTCTCGAGTGGTATTCGAAAGATTATTTTTTAATGTTTAAATAAAAAATACAGCATAAAAATACAACTTTTTAATATTATTTCTGTACATTTACAAAATTAATTAGTGTTAAAAGTTAGTATGTGAAATACAGAATTATTGTAAATGTTTCGTCCGTGAGTGGTGGATTTTTCAACATTCTTCTGTTCTGTTGTGTTAAAAGTTATAACTTCTCCCTTGTCTCTTAGGTTATTAATCAAACTTGAATGATGTTCATTATTCAACTGCAGGTGCGGTTTCAATGAACTAGATGAGCTGTGGCCCGTAATTTTTATTATTTCCTGCTCGTTAACACCTGCTTTCGCTATATGAGACACTACACTTGACCTTGAAGAATGGTTCGTAATTTTTATTTTTTTAGTGTCCAGCCCAATCATGTCCGCCGATTCTTTCATCCACTTCGACATTATGTTCACCCCCAACGGCATATTTTTGTACCATCCTGAAGAAGACGGTTTATCCCAAGCAATGTTTACTGTTAAAAAAAGTCTGTCAGTTTTTATATGTTCGTTCCTCTTGCTTAGCAATTTCTTGAGCAATCGGACAGGACACGCATCAGGCTTTTCAGTATTTGGTATTAACCATTTACTATCAGTCAACTTTTGTGCCCCACCTTGCGCTGTTTCAGAGAAAACCGGATTATACTCTACTCTTCCAGTGGCCAAACCAGCATTGTCTGTTTCGTTTTGAAAATAATGCACTAAACATTGATAACCTTCTCCCCAACGCCATGCTAGCTCATATGAAGCAATGTGATAAAAGCATTTTTGCAAACCGTAGGGTGTCTCCTCGTCGTAGCGTTTTATTATTTTCATGATTTGTTCTTTAGTTAGAATTGCAGAACTTTGCTTTCTTTTTTCTGGCACCTGTTGTAATATCTTACGTTTTGTATTTCTGGCTTCTCTCGCAGATTTAAATTCGATATCTTTAAATGGGTCTAATTTTCTAATAAATTCGTTGTAGTACAACTCTTGCATTAATTTAGCGGTTTTATTCCACATTGTTTTAATAACGGCTTCTTTGTAATCTTTTCCATTGCACCTTTTTATATTAAATCCCCAGTCTTTCAAAATGTTTGCCAGTTTTGTGACTGGTGTATTTCCTTCTAATTTGTAACCCCGTTCGTCGCAAAATGATTGGAATTGTTTCCATATTGAATTATTACTAACCATAGTATTTTTGCACGAATTTTCTTTAATCTGTGCGTTTATATCTTCCACTGATGATGAACTAAATCGCTTATGGTTCATTGCTTCCAATTTGCAATAATACTGGTGACAGGTGTCAAAACTAGAAAATACGTTGTCAACAAACAGAAACAAAATAGTAGAAAATATTCTCGGGAGAATAATGTACCAAGATTATTCTCACTATAATAATATTGTGATTGCACAGAATTAAACACGTGTCCGCAAATAGTGCTAAACGATGTATTTTGTTCTGCTACATTTTAAATTTAAATGATTTTATTGTTTCTCAAAATATTCCCCCTTTAACATCAATACATTTTCATTGTTTCGATGAAACCAGTCCTTAAAGCAATGATGCCACTCTTCCTGAGACACTGCAGAAACCAAGTTTTTATAATGTTCCATTGCTTTTCTCATGACGTAAAAGTGATCTCTCGCTTAATCTATCTTTAAGTTATGGATACAAAAAGAAATCACAAAATGCTAGGTCAGGGTTGTATGGTGGACGGTCCATAGTGTTGACGTTTAGGGCATCGATACACTCCTCAAGCATTGCTCAAACAACGGAAATATTATCATCTGTAACAGCAGTTCTTGGGCGTCTTTCAGGAAATTCATCGTTAAACGATCTGTTTTGAATTCGTTGTACCAATTATAAATTGTTGCCTTAGATGGAGCTTTTTCGCCAAATACATTTATAAGCCGATCTTCACATTGTTTAGGTGTTAATGACGACTCACTTTTGGGTGAACACAAAGTATGATAATTAAAGGCCGGATCATATGCAGTTTGCATAAATTAGCATATTTGCATAATATATGCATTTTGTATATTATTTGCATATTTTGCAGTAATTCAGATATTTTGCATATTTGAAGTATCCGAGTTTTATTTATTTACTAACTCAAATTTATTATAGGCATTACTAAAAATATGTCGTGGATGTAACAAACAAACAAAAATTTAACAGCCCTCTTTAAATTAAAAATTGCATTTTATTAAGCCTCTTCCCGTTACTTTTCCGATAAGCGTCTCCAAGAATTTATTAATGCTCTTGTCATACATCCAGGCCGAGACAAAATTCCAGGAAAAGTTAATACCTTAAAACTTCTAAATAAACACAAAAATACATTTTACCAGATAATTAGGAGTATATGTGCTTCTTTGCTATTCGGAGAAATTTATTCCCATATTCGAAAGTAATTTTATTTTAAAAGTCATTTTACGTTGGCTTTTCGAAGTGTAAACTTGTGAGTTGTGACATGAAAATAGCGACTGTGCCTAGATGGATTGCATTTTATTCAGAATTGCGTATGGATGGAGAAAGAGTGTTTTGCGTAGCATGCTGCAGGATTGTAAGTAAAATTTTAAGTTTATTTCCTTTTATTAATTAATTAATTAAGTTTTTGATTATTCCTTTATCTTTTACTAACATTTATTTTATAAGAAAACAACCGATGAGGTGATATTTTTTTGCAGATTACAAGTGAGAGAAAGTTTCAAGTCGACAAACATATGAAAACTCCATTTCATTCTGCAAAACTAACAAAGATGAAATTGGCGAAGAAGAGTCAGCAAATATTACCACAATGTTTGTCATCAACTTCCAATAAATCGGAACAAGAACAATTTAATGAAGATTTGTGTCAAATGTTTGTGTCGGCAGATATTCCACTACATAAATTAAACATTTTAAATGTCAAGTTATTTTTGCACAAGTACATTCGCAAATATAATATTCCCGACGACAGCGCGTTAAAAAAAATTATATTCGCTATATTTATGCAGAGACATTGAATAGCATTAAGAAGGTTGTTGCAAACAATTATCATTATATATGCGTAGATGAAACTACTGATAGTGTGGGCCGATACATGGTTGATTTAATGATTGGTATCCTTAACGTATCGGTTCCAAGAAAATCTTATTTAATTTCACCCAAACAGTTGGAAAAGGCAAATAATTTTACAATAACAAGGTTTATACAGGAAGAACTGGCCACTTTATTCTTACGGGAATCGATTCCAACAGAGATAATTCTATTGTTTTTGACGGATGCTGCACCATACATGGTGGAGGCAGCTTTCAACTTGAAAATCTTTTACCCAAATTTAATTCACACAACGTGCTTGGGGTACGGACTAAATCGTGTTGCAGTAGAAATCAGAAACTATTTTCCCTTAGTAAATACTTTAATTAGTAGTGTTAAGAAAGTATTTTTAAAAGCCCCATTACGAGTTCAGTTTTACAAACAACATCTACTCGGTGTTCCGCTTCCTCCTCAACCGTGGTTGGAGGCTGCTATTTTTATGGAAATCATTATGAAGGAATAAAGACAATTATTATGGATCTTGATAGGGATGCACAATCTGTGATAGATGCCCAAATGGTGTATTCGAGTAAAGAAATACCTCAACACTTGGCGTTTATTAAAGCTAATTTTTTATTTTCACTTCTACATTGCAGTTGGAAAAACAATTTATGTCGCTAATCGAGAGCGTTGAAATAATAAACAAATTTGAAAAGTCATGTTTTAATGTTAAAGGAGAAGTGAGACAGTCCGTGTAAATTTTTAAGTGTAATAGGAAAAAAACGAAGGTTTTAAAAAGCTAAAGGACCATTGATAAAATCTTGTGTGGTGATTCCGTAGAAAATATTGAGTTAACAATAGATGGATATTTCTAATTTGAAATATGCTCCTATAACAAACGTCGACGTAGAACGAACCTTTTCAATATATAAATACATGTTTTTAGATAAGCGTCACAATTTTTCTGTTGAAAAATTTGAGAAATATGTGATTGTAAATTGTTTTCATAGTTAATTATGTTGTAAAATGTTCTAAATAAACTTGTAGTAACATAATAGAATTTTTTTTTTCTACAGTATTCCATTTTCTAACATTCCTCGTATTTTTTTACCTACATATTTTTCATGAGGAAGTGCATATTTAGGCTAAAACATCTGCATATTTATGCGCACATTTTCAGTTTTTTTTTGCATATAATCCGCCCTTTAATAATAATTAACAAACTATTAGAGCAAATCGAACAAACTACACGGTAATCAACTCGCAAAACATTAAAAAGTAACTAACAAATAAAGACAAATTTCATTTTTTGTAGAAATATGTTCATTCTAGATTTTTTCAGTGTTCCCCTCGTGCTCAAAATAATTTCTGTTTCTTTGCCTTATTAAACTCAATTACACATTCTATAAAAGTCAAATTCTACGATTTACTTTTTAGTACATCCCAAAATCCCGACCATTGATATATACGAGTATATGTACATCAGAATAATTTCAATTAAGTAGAAGTTAAATTACCGTTCAGATATTATAATGTTCAAAGAATTGATGAATGTGACTTCACGGAAATATTTTTAACAATACCGAGGCGTGATTCGCCGTGATTATTAAATTTGCTAGTTTGATTGAGAACGCTTTCAAAATTAAAACCGCATACATCGGATGGCGAACATTTTAAATATAGCGATTATGGTAATTTTCGTTTACACCAATAAAAATACTTTGTTATTTTTTTTTTTATTGATCTATCAAGAACAGGTAATTTAGATTGAGAGAGTATTCGTTTGAACATAATTAATTTTATGGACAAATTATAATTATTATTAGTATAGACCAGGGATGCATAGACTTATAGGGAACAGGGGCCATTCGGGAAAATTATAAGCCAAGGACGGGCCACTACAAAGAATACTTATTAACACAATTATTTTTATTTTTAAATAGTATGAATTACTACAAAAGATAAAAATAAAAGAACATTCAAAAATGTTTGTTGTAATTATGTAATCGTAATGTAATCTAATCATTACAATGTAATATTTCATGTTTTATTATTTTGATGCATGACATTGCATTGACCTAACAATTTTGTTTATGTTTGGCTCCACATTACTTGTCGCCACACGTAAAATTGCTTCCAGATTTTCATTTGCCAGACGGTTTCGATTTTTGGTTTTGTTAAGTTTCATCAATGAAAACGTTTGCTCACAAATATACGTCGATCCAAATAAGCTTGCGTATTTCAATGCATTTATTAGCAACTCTTTATAAGCGGTTTTGTCCACGCAACGGTAAAAGTTGAGTAAATTACCTTCATTAAACTTGTTTCGTAAATTATCATAATTTTGCATGTTTATCAATTCCAGCTGTATTGATTCCGGTGTGAAATGTTGAAAGGATTGCTGAAAATGTCTAATAGAGGTTTAATTTTTTTGAAGTCTAGAAAACGATCATGAAAAGTTTGTATTAAAATATCAATTTTTTCAACATAAGCGAAATTGACATCAGTTTTATTGAATTTCTCCATAATTTTTTTGTAGTTCGGAAACTGGCTGTAATTGGCTGAATTGATTTGTGTCCTGAAAAGACTCAATTTGCATTGAAAGGACGAAACATGAGAGCATAACTGCGAAATCAATTGATCTTTGTCTTGAAGTCGCGTATTTGAGAAATTCAAGTGATTTATGATGTCTACAAGAAACGCTAAGTCACACAGCCAATCAGGGTTGTCGAGTTCGGAGACGTCCTTTTTCTTTTCCGCCAGAAATATTTTGATTTCTTCAATCAAGTTAAGAAACCGCTATAGTGACAACCCACGACTTAGCCACCTTACTTCAGTGTAAAACAGGAGATCACCATATTTGCTTTCAATATCCTCGAGAAATTGTGTGAATTGTCGGTAATTGAGGCCTCGTGATTTTATAAAGTTTACAGTAGGTACTACAACTTTCATCACATTTTCAAATCCTAGTAATTTTGAACATAGGTCTCTTGATGTATAATGCAATGAAACTGCATTAATTTCTTGGTATCTATGTTCTAAGTTTGTAAATACTCTTTTAACATAGTTGTTATCCCAGATTTACTTCCAACCATTGAAGGTGCTCCGTCAGTCGTAATTCCAGATAATTTCGTTAAATCCAAATCCATTATAGAACATTTTTCCAGAAGAGCTTTGAGCATGTCACTCCCCTTGGCTTGACTTGTCAAAGAACTCATACCAATCAGTTCTTTACTCACTTCAAAATTTTGCGTTACACCTCGTAAAAATATTAAGAGTTGAGCAGTGGAACTTATATCTGTAGATTCGTCGAGTGCTATAGAAAAATACTCAAAACTTTTCGATTTCGTAGCTAATTGCTCTTCTATATTAGCTGCTAATGTGGTAAGTCTTCTTTGAACAGTCATCCGATTTAGTTGAATTTTTTCAAACCTCTTTGCATCTTTCGGACACATTTTTTTTCCGGCGATATCTAAACATTGCCTAACAAACTCACCATCTTTAAAAGGCCGACAAGTTTTCGCTATTATTCGAGATATTTCAAAGCTAACTTCAGTAGCTGATTCAGCATCTTGAATTGGTTTTGTAAACATAGCTTGCTGGCCTATTAGTTCCCTTTGTAAAGTGGAAATTTTTTGCGTTCGATTTTCGCCGGTTAATTTGGTAAAAGTATGATGCTGGGTTTCATAATGCCTTTTTACATTATATTCCTTTGGAATAGAAACCCTACTCTTGCATATTAAACAGACACTTTTGTTATGCGATGAAATAAAAAAGTATTTTTCGCTCCAAATATCTTGAAACTGTCAACCTTGCGACTACGTTTTTTTACTGGGGCCTGGGTTATCCATATTAAAATTGAAATTATATTGTTACGTAGGTAGATGCCAAGTTCGAACGACGAAGTATTTATTCTTCACAGATTACAATTCAAATAATATAACGTTCGCTTGTCCGTAGTTAAAACTTAACTGCCCCGATAGCGGGCGATGCGTTGTATTTATACGAGTTACCTAACATCGAGAACCTACCACATTGTTCGAGGGTAATACCGACGTGTTTCGCGAATCTTCGAGTAATCTAGTTGGTTCGACAGATTTCTAGTCTCGTAACAATATGCTTGGAATGACGAGGAGCATACCTGTCCTACGTAGTGAACCTGAACAAGAAAGTAGTAGGTACTTAAAGATACATATCTTACTAACAATTACAAAAGTTAGAATAAAATAAAAAGTTAAGAAATATTGATTTGAATGGATTTTTACTTACTTTTGTAGTTTTTCGAACAATTTTTAAAATTCGTTGGCAGGCCGCATAAATATCGACAGTGGGCCGCATGCGGCCCGCGGGCTGCGGTATGTGCATCGCTGGTATAGACCAATAAAAGAATTGCAATAATAACTTCTCTTAATTAAATTTTTCTTTTCGATTAAATTCAATTTTTTAAAAATTTTTATTGTCGGTTTTTAATTGAATAGTGCGATTAAATATGAAAGTTTATGGCTAACAAGCGACCACTTTCTCTGCAAAAATTATTTTTTTCACAAAACTACGTTTTCACATATGCTATGAGCGATATCAGAAATAAAGTTGTCAAGTCCTTGAGGATTGGTGGCATAGCCCTTTTTTGACGGAAGCTTGACTTTTCAAAGGTTGGCACCACTTTCGCTACGGTGAATATATTGTTGACTTCTGCCATGTTTCTGATGTCTACTGTCAAAATTTCAAATGAATCCGATGAATAAAATAGGTTGTTTTTACACTCATTTAAAAAAAACTATTTTCGGTGTTACGTCAATATGGATAAAAAAGAATTCCGAGTGTTAATTAAGTATTATTTTTCACGTCGCAAAACAATTAAAGAAATTGAGGAAAAGTTACATAAATATTATCGGGAATGTCTATTAAGTATGTGATGTGTTACACTTTATCTTGAAATACGATGTCTGACCTATTTACTGAATAGAGTTTGTATCTTT
The DNA here is from genome assembly GCA_935421215.2 of Melolontha melolontha. NCBI lineage: Eukaryota > Metazoa > Arthropoda > Insecta > Coleoptera > Scarabaeidae > Melolontha > Melolontha melolontha. The sequence continues at coordinate 6,733,398 of OW285239.1, read as the reverse complement.
GGTTTTCTAGAATTGTTGCAGGTGTATATTTACGGGCGAAGATTTATTTTTATACTATTGCTTGTATTACTAGAATTACTAATATATTTTGTTGGTGTTATGTTTTACATTCTGCACTAATATGGTCTATGATTTCAGTACTTATGTACTTACTGTAGCTATCTTCCTGAATGTTTGTGTCCGTAATGATATATTTCCTATAGTTTCTTGTACATATTACTAGACCTTGCATTGCTGAGATGAAGTCTTCGGTTTCTGGGAAAAGTTTTCCACCTTCTAGTCTAGTCTTCTAGCATATGGGAGATGACGCGGCTCGAGGACCAAATATGTTGGGGATATTCGGCTCGTGTAACCAAATATTTGGGGACGGGCACCACTTTATTACACCCAGGTAAAAATGCATACCGTTGCCAGACACACCAATTGAGTACCAAGGACCAAACGAACCGACTAATTGAGCACTTTAGATTAGCTAATTGCGTACTTTGTTATTAGTTTGTTAGAGAATAAACTAACAAGTTATTATGTGCTGAATTAATTATAGTTATCTTTCTTTGCTAAATAAAAATTGAAAAATCATAGTTGACATTTTTTTTATTAAAAAATTTATTAGCAATAATTATGTTATTACATCTTATTCATATATTCACAAATTATACTAAATAAAACACATAAATACCTAGGTACTTAGTAATAAAAAAATTAGTTTACATTAGATAAATATAATAGTGATAGGTAATACTGACAATAATAAATTATAGTAGTAAATTGTATTATAGTTTGTATCTATTAATTTTTTGTGTTATTAATTCGTGGAAATTAGATCTACGCGCAATCATACGGCTTTACGATAAGGTCTTAAAAATCTAATCTTAACTAATAAATAATAAAATATAGTTAATAATTAAGTATTGGTGTTATAAATCTAAGTATGTAGTTCTGCATCATCCCTTGTTTAAAGTAATAAAATTTATTATGCGTATTTAAGTAACGTGATCTTAAAAATGAATATAATTATTAAACCCTTTACTCACTATGACCCTAGGTAATAAAACAGTGGTCTAATGTATAAAGCAATTTGTAAATGTAAAAGATGCCGTGCTCCTTAGAATTTAAAGAAAGTTTTATAATTTGAATAGGGTAATAAAATTATGCTATTCAGTGGTTTAAACTTGAAAATGCACGTAGAATATTTATAAACTTGGAAATCTTATGTTTGAATTCTGTATCCTTGATTTATTACTATTATTATCATTATTATTCACCGTGCACAGTTATAAGGCTGTATACACTTTGCTTTTTAAATCTTCAGCGATCGTTTGTTAAATTAATAAATGTAGTTTTATCTAAATATATTTATTTACACTATATACATTTATTTTTGAATAGATAATGACTTATATTAATATAAACTGCTGTTGAGACTGGAGTCGCTTGTTTGAAGTATGATTGTTTCGTTGTTTAGTTGATACTGTGTTTCAGAATGTTGTTGCTTGTTATGATGTTAGAAATGAGACTGTTGTGTTAAATCTGTGTAGATAAAAAAATACCACTCTGCCTTTACAAACTATTTCATAATTAAAATACGCGGATTGGTTGTACATTGTGTTGTTTGACGTTATAACAGGAAATTCTTCTTTGTTCATTTCGTAGAGATTATATCTACTGGCAACAATACCAGGTTTACGATAGGGTGTTAAAAATCTAATCTTAACTAATAAATACATAATAAAATATAATTACTAATTAAGTTTTAGTTGGTATTGTAAATCTAAGTTCGTAGTTCCTGCTAGTCCCTTGTTAAAATAATATAATTTATTATACATATTTAGGGAATGCAATCTTCAGAATGAATATACAGATTAAACCCTTTGCTTACTGAAACCTAAGGTATATAAGTAATAAAAATAAATTTGTAAATATACCTAAAAGATGTCGATTTTTTATCTAAAGAAAGTTCTACAATTTAAATGTGATAATGAAAACTCTAGGTAATAAAACAGCGGTCTAATGTATAAAGCAATAAATAAATTTGTAAATGTAAAAGATATTGCTTTCTTAGAACCTAAATAAAGTTCTATATTTGAATAGAATAATAAAATTATGTTATACAGTTGAATATTTATAAAATTGGAAATGTTATGTTTGAATTCCATATCCTAGATTTATTAATATTATTATTATTGCCGTAATTTGTTAGCATCTGTAAACTGCCACGTTCCAGCTTTTAACTCTGGCTTGCATAATGAGTTTTGTCTATTCCGGTGTCGAAAAGAGCTAATTACAATACCCCGTTGCTTGGTTGCACAGTATCGTAATGTATTACTTTACCGCATTCTATTTTTTTTTTTCCAAGTTTTTCAGAAGAGTAATAAGTAATTAAATCATAGAACTAAATCGTTTTAAAAGTTAGATATAGTTAGATATGAACGTTTGACAATGATAAAAATGTAAATAAAAATTATAGAGAGAATAATAGAGACAATTGCTAAAACTTTATTAGTATTAATTATACATAATAAAGTTTGAAAGACAAGTTATGAAACTTGTATCTTAATATACTATTATATATCCCCACAATCCTATGGATCGCCTATTAGTGCTTCTGGATTTCTCTGAGATAGATTTCGTTAACCCTTCATAGAACTCATGGGATTATACATTTTTTTTTGTCTATATTTTTACAATAGTATTTTATTTAATTTTATTATCATTCTCACAATTAGTTATTGACTTATAATATTTGTATAGATTATACTATTTGGAATTTATTCTCCGTAATGAGCAAATGAATAAATTAATAAATATTATAGCTTATTTATTGCTACTACTGTTATTATATTATATAATTAACTTTATTGATCACTAAAACACGTAAATTACAAAGTATGTTTGCTTATTAATGATTTACAAACATTAAAATATATTTTTCTATTTTGCGTTCGAAATGAACTCATTATGAAACCAAAAACAGTATCGAAATGAGCTCTATTTCGATACACTTTTTTTAATTTTTCAATGTTGGCGTTGTTCGAACACAGAAATAAATATCATTGCTGTCATATGATTTTAAGAATTTATGTACATTTGACAGATATGATATATGTTCGTATTTTACACAAACAACGTATGTTGTATACAATTAACAACAACATATATATGTTACTATGTCACTCATGTTTATATTTTTAAATGAAATATCAAGTAATGTTAACGAAAATTAATAAATAATATGTAATATAATATACTTCGCGGATAGCAAGATTTAAATTTGAAAATGTCAAGTATCAATGTGACCAACTGCATGCTTTATATAAAAATTAAACTCTGAACTTTCAAATTAAATAATTCCAATTTAAGCAATTTATTAATGTAAAAAACGCAAAATAGAAAAAATAGTATAAAAAAACTCGTTTCATAAGGCCTTTTGTCGCACTCGCTCTTTAGAAAACTCGTCGCAAGCGGCTCGTTTTCTAAACTGATCTCGTGCGGCAAAATGGTGCCTTATGAAACTCGTTTTTTAATATACTATTTTCTTTCCCAGTGTAACACATAAATTTATTATAGTAGATCTTCACAATTACTAATGCTTTTCTAATTAGCTTCTTCTAATATTTTTCTGCATTTATTTTTAATTTTCTGCGTAGCCTTGAATATGGTTACATAGAAACATCACCATGACTAATGCTGCTAACGTTTTGTTATTCTTATATTATACACTTTTGCAGTGTATTCAATTATCTTTTTTTATGTATTGTTAATATTGTGGTATATATTATTGTTATCTTACTCTTTGTTAATAAAGATATAATTATTATTACTATTATGTAATTCTAATTTTGTGCTGTAATTTTCCAAGTATTCATTATTAAACTGGTCACATAAGTATTTGAGGAAGTGCTTGTGTGTATTAGAGTATGGTAACTCTAAATAAAAGTACCGCAGAATAATAATCAACGTTAATTTTTGCTTATGTAATTATCTTAATATTGCCATAAATTATTTAGTATTATCGAAATCTGATTTCAAGTACTTTTGTGTTTTAAAATTACATTTTCAAAGTTGATATTTTAGAGCAGGTATACATAAATCACTAAAATTTTCTTTCCAGGCATATTTTATTACATAAAGAGAATAGTTTTCTTAAAAAACAAGTAACAAAACAACGAAAAAAGAGTGTGGGAATGAGAAAAAAAATTTAACTGAGTAATTTTATGATAAAGCGGTTCTTTGGAAGTCATAATGAGAATGGCACTAAATTTTACGGTCTATCAAAAATTCATAAACCTAACTTTTCCGTACGTCTTATTGTCCGCACGTTAAACAGTTCGACTTGCAAACTATCCAAATACCTTTTCAATTTTCTTACTCCCTATACTGATAACAGTGAATCCTTTATCCAAAATTTCAAACACTTTGTACGAAGACCAAAAAAAACTTCTGGTGAATTCTTAGAATTCTGATAAGTTTTGATGTCAAATCTCTATTTACCAAAGTTCCCATACCTGACACATACAAATAATATGAGGAATTCTATTCACTGATAATCAGCCTGATGACGTAGACGGCCTGGTAAAAACTTTTCTAATCTCTTCCTCTTTCCAATTCCGTGTCTGTTACTACGAATAAGTGTATATTACATATTTTCTCCTGTCGGCGCCAACATCTTTATGGAGATAACTAACAAATCGGAGACTGTGGCTTATAAGTGAATAAAATAAAATTAAAAACCCTTACCACAATAGAATTTAATGATTTTAAATACGTATTTCTACAACCACGTTGTCATCTTCAGTAAAAAAAACAGTGTAACACTTGAACGCACAAAAGCACTCACAGAAGGATTGTTCTGAACGTCTTCTAGTTTAACACTAAATTCTTCAATCTTAAATGCTACAAAAATTATTTACATTTTGGTAAACCCCCACCTATTCATGCAAGAGCATTAACCCATTATTTGTAAATTCGTTAACGTTTCTGGGATGGGTACTGAAGAAACGTTAAAATATTTGTCTGAATTACTTCATAGCAATCACGTTGAAAAGGAAAAAATAAAAGAATATTTGCAGTTAACAAGCCTTTGTATGACTCAAAATTGCTTCCAATTCGAAGGCAAGTTCTTTGAACAGCAACAGGGTACAGCCATGGGTAATTGTTTATCTCCATTTATCGCGAATTTATTTATGAGTCACTTTGAGATTGAGTTTAAAATGTCAGCCAAATATTTTCCAAACATATGGGTCAGGTATGTAGACGATGTGTTTGCAATTTTTGATGCCAATAAGTGCGACTTAGATTATTTTGTAAGAGAATTAAATTCAAAATTTCCTAGTATTAAATTCACGGTTGAAAAGGAAAACAACGGAGGTTTGCCATTTTTAGATACCTTAGTAATTAGGAATGACAAAAACTTAGAGTTTGGTATTTACCGAAAAGAAACCAACGTCAACAGATTTATAACCGCAGATTCAAACCATACTTTTCAGCACAAGAGTGCCTCTTTCAATTTTCTTATCAATCGTTTGTTAAGCATGCCATTGAGAAAGGATAGATATGAAAAGGAATTTACTTTAATTAAGAAAATCGCGAGTTACAACGGTTTCGATTCAGAAATAATAAACAAGCTAGTTAGAAAACATAAAGTAAGAAAAACAATTCAGGATTCCACATGTTTGCTACCCCAAATTGATTCGAGCAAAAAATTTATTAGTTTACCGTTTCACGAAACTACGAAAAATTTAAGTAAAACCTTTAAACAGTATAATGTTCAAGTAGCATTTCGGTCGAATAACTCCCTAAAATCTCTCTTAGGCAACGCGAAAGACAAAGTTGAGGTAAACAACAAATCTGGAATCTATGAAATAAATTGTAAGGATTGTGATATAAAATATGTCGGCCAAACAAAACGTTCGATTCTAACTCGTTATAAAGGACATGTTTCGCATATTAGATTCAATAGACCGGAAAAATCCAGTGTTGCCCGACATATTCTTGAATCAGATCACAACGTAACATCTGACTGTCTGAGATTAATAAAAAAACGTCACACGCCCCCGCGAATTAGATTGTTTTGAGAGCATTTTTATCTTTTAAAATGGGAATAACGTAATTAACGCAGATTTGGGTCCTATACCAGGTTCTACTTTATTTGAGTTAATTGACAGTTAGATGTTATTAAAGCAAGAAAAATAGGAAAACCATTAAAAAATATTCAAATTCATGGAATTTATTTTTAAATTCGTTTCATTACAATATTTGCCATTAAAATATTCTGACTCAATATTAATTTCCAAATTTATATTTCAATATAATTTAAGGATTAGTTTCATAACTGGATTCTTAAAGTATGTTAAATTACGGCTTTTATAATATTTCTAAGCGGTTTTTCTATAGAATTTACAAATAATGTGTTAATGCTCTTGCATGAATAGGTGGGGTTTACCAAAATGTAGGTAATTTTTGTAGCATTTAAGATTGAAGAATTTAGTGTTAAACTAGAAGACGTTCAGAACAATACTTCTGTGAGTGTTTTTGTGCGTTCAAGTGTTACACTGTTTTTTCTACTGAAGATGACAATGTTGTTGTAGAAATACGTATTTAGAATCATTAAGTTCTATTGTGGTAAGGGTTTTTTAATTTTATTTTATTCATCTTTATGGAGATGATCAAACAACAGATCCTTTTTTCTTATATCCAAAGATTGCAGTATTGGTTTACATTCGTTGATGACACCTTCGTTATCTAGGTGAATGGACGTGATTCCTTAAACATATTCCGTAAGTTCCTTAATTCCAAACACACTTTCATTCCTTTCACTATGGCGGTTGAGTTGGAAGGTTCCCTTTCTTTACTGTACGTCATAGTGAATCGTCATTCTTATAATTCATTAGAACATTCCGTTTATTGCAAATCTACGCATATCGACAGATATCTAAGCGACCTTTCCCACCATCATCCTGCACAAAAACGTGGTGTTATAAACTCCTTAGCCAAAGTCCCTTGTTTATATCTGAACCTAATTACTTACTCAAAGATATCAACCATGTCACCAATACCTTAATTAATAACAATAACTTATCAAACATAACATCAAATACATCTTAAAACCCACATAACATTATCGACTTCCTTTTCTGTTAAAAGCTCCAATCATCTAGAAACTTCTGTTGTTTACAGAATTCCATGTTCGTGTGGCAGTCGAGGTAAAGTGTTCGGTAAGCAGTGAACATAAGTTGGAAACTGGACACCAAATTCGATTTCAAACTGCCCAGATTCTGTCCAACAACCCCGTCATATCTATATACATACGTTGATATTCATGTTATACAAGGTGTCCCATATCGTTATGTTCAAATTTTAGGAGCGTAAAGTAGACTTCATTTCAAGTAACAAAAACGCAAAACTTGTATATCCATTTTTATTTGTTTCAAAATTACAGATCTATGAATGTGATTATCAGATCATGAAGAAAATGTATTCCTAAAGTCAATAAAAACTGATTTTATTTAAAAAAGTTCAATTAATAATATTTTCGAAATGTCCACCTCCTTGTTGAATGCAGGCTTGTGCCCGTAAGCCAACAGAAGAAGTACTTATCCGAATTTCATACTTGTTTTGTCGGATTTGCTCGGCAGCCAGGTGAATACGATCCAACAACTCTTCTCTTGTGTTCGAAACTTGCGCGTAGACAAACTAGGTGGCCTTGCAACCACCTTGACCAATCCATCTTGGATAATTGACGTTAACCCAATTTCGGACAGCAATTCCGAAATGTGGTGGTGCCCCATCCATGTGAAACCACATGTCTCGTCGAACATTCAGTGGGACATCCTCTAAAAAAGCCTGGCAGTTCGTTAATAAGAAATTGAAGGTAATTGTCCGCATTTAACCTCCCAGGAAGAACGGCAGGACCAATCAACAAGTCATCGATTAGGGCCGCTCACACGTTAATAGAAAATTCATGTTTAAATTTCGATGGGCGTATAGCTTTGGGATTTTCTGATGACCACCTGTGCAGGTTTCTCAGATGGTGTAACACCACTTCTCGTGAACGTAGATTCATCTGTCCAGAGGACTGTTCTGCAGAAATTAAAATGAAGCCGTGACTGAGTGGTACTCCTAGTTGTCTAGCGATTCGACGTACACCGAGAATTGGATCTCTTGTAACAATAGCAACTGCTTCTTCCTGTAAGTCTGCTGGCAAATTTAATCCTCGGTCGAAAAGATAATCACGCAGTCCGGATTCCCGAAATTGTCTCTGTACTTCCAGAAAGGTTCTGTAATGAGGAATGCGCCTATCGGGAAACCGATTTCGGTATTCAATAACTGCTTGACGTGCACTGCCTTTACAATAGCCATACACAAAATGCATGTCCACATACTCTTGAGAAGAAAATCGGTAAGGCATTTTGAATAAAGAAAACGTGTCCACTCACTAATAAGCTGTTGTATGAACTGAAACGTAATGTAATCCTTTATTAAAAAATGCAACGTTAACAGTCATCTGAACATTTATTTATTGCATTATATTCATGATTCAGCACTTACGAAATAAATAAGAATCAATCATAAATAAATTTCCAATACTCTTTTTGTATACCTACAAGAAATTACTGTATGCACTACAACACGTGTTTATTTATTTTAGGAAAACATTTTATTATGCGACGTTAACAATCACAGGCCTGTTATTGAATCGTATAACTTTTTGAAATAAAATCAGTTTGTATTGGCTTTAGAATTACATTTTTTTTCATGATCTAACACTCACATTCATAGATCTGTAACTTTGAAACAAATAAAAATAATTCTTTACACTCCTAAAATTTGAACATAACCATACGGGACACTTGTATATGATTATTAACAGGTTGAACAGTTTCTTAGCTTCAATCAAATTTTATTGTTCTACTTCCGTCTTGTAGAATTATAGCACGCATTTTTGCCACATTTTGTGGCGTGTTTTCCGTCACTGAACGACCGGAACCTTCATCTTCAACCACCCATTCATTCAACATGTCCATTTTCAAAACAGTTGTACCAATCATAAGTTTGGGTCTGATCTAACGCATCTTAACGAAACGCTTGTTTAAACATGTTCAGACTTTCCGCTGCTGTTTTACCAAGTTTAAAGTAGAATTTGATGCACATTCTTTGTTTTTTCACATCAGACATTGTAGTGTTGCAGAATAACTCAAACAAAACTCAACAAATATAAACACAAAAGCTGTTTGTCACCATCTAGAAAACTTTTGCTCTGAGCTCATCGTGTTCAGCGACTACGATTTGCCCGTGAACATGACAATGGATCAATGGAGCTCCGTATTGCTCACGAATAAGTTTCGTTTTAGTCTGTGTTCACCAGATGGACGAGAATGTGTGTGGAGAAGGCCTGGTGAATGATTTTATATCTTCAAGAATGGCATTTGAGAGAGGCGGTATAATGGTTTGGACTGGGCATTTCACTGTACGGGGAAACTGAGCTTGTTCTCATTGAAAATGCTAAGTACATCAACGACGTACCATTTGCTTCATTCGTAGGTGAGAACTTTACTTTAAAGGTGCGTCCTGATTATGCCGATCGGCAAAGCCGTTTGGCCTCCTTTAAATCGGTACGCGTTCTCACTGTAGATACAGTAAGTACGCATAGCGCAACATACGCGAATCCCGTGATTGAATTAATGATGAATAGTAAAGAGGAGGACCTTTTGTTAAAACTTACTTCAGCAGTTATAATTGATGCAACTGTTGTAAAACGCAGAAAGAAGAGGTTTTGGGTTCGTCCGAGCCTTAGAAATCAGAATAACTACAGTGGAAGTGATTTAATAAAAAATTTTACTTTAGACGATGTGAATAGAGTATAGGTGCAACGGAGGCTTCAGAAACTTCTTCCGCATGACGACGATCGACTTTGAAACTTTACTGAACATGATAGGCCCAAAAATTAGCAAAAAAGTCACTACATTTAGGCCTACCATTCCAGCTTGCGAACGTCTAGCTGTAACATCGCGGTATTTTGATTCAATTAAATTAAAAATTTTTTCTTCCATCCAATTTATTTTACTATCAAATGATGATAGCAATGAAAGTATATTTATCGGAAAGAAAAGGACAATAGCAAGAGAACGACGACAAACAAAAATAAGCAGTGTGTTCACTGCGCATGATAGCACTGACGATCCATGAATTGGGTGTGACTTTGTTTGATCGAGACCGCCAGGAATCGGGTTGCTATCTGCTATCTGCGACAAGGCGATCGGCTTGGTGGTAAAACCGAGTGACATGTACACACTCGCGCGGCTTTGCCGATCAGCATTGCCGATCGGCATAATCAGGACGCACCTTAATGCACGATAACGCGGGACCTCACACTACACGGGTGGTTGATCATTATCTGGATGCGGCTAACTTTCGCCATTTGCAATGGTCAGCTCGAAGCACGAAGTTGAATCCTATCAAAAACCTCTGGGATTCATTAGGGCGACGTGTTCGGCACCGACAACCTATACCGGTCACCATTCGGGATCTTCGAATAGCTCTTCGTAAAGAATGCGAAGACATTACACAAGAAGAGGTCGCCAACTGCATTCAAAGTTTACCACGCCGTATGGCAGAAGTCTTTAAAGCTCATGGAAGTAGCACGCACTATTAATCGCTTGAATTGTGTGAAAAGGTAGATGTAAACCCTAGCTGATAAGACCAATAAATTTGTTAATTTTGCACAATTTCAGATATTTACTTGAGTATCTGTTATAGAACCGTCCTTGTGTACTAATGTTAATGTGAGAAATGCAACTCAGCATCACGCGAGTTTTTCTTAGAAATACGATAATAAGACGAGTTATTAACAACCAAATGTATGAGACAATATTATTCATTATATCGCTTCACGAGGAATCCAGTACTGTTCTTGATCTATTGTTCGCTTCACGTCTTAATTTTAAATAAACAATATTTATTAATTTACCTTAATAGTAAAGAAAATAAACCTTTTTTAAATAGCCGTAAAGAGGGTTGTAAAATATAATTTGTCCGGCGTTTTTGTCCATGCGGTAGATTATTTTTTCAATATTAGGGCAAAATTATTGTTTGATCTTTTTTTGTATGCGGCTTTTTTTTTTAAGTTATGAGGTTATTTGTGGCATCTTCTTCTTTGCTTTTCACTTTCTTATGCTACTGAAACACACTTGCTTTCTTGTATAGCATTCGCATCATATGCAACTTATAACAGTAGTATAGTTTCAGTTGCGTATTTTCCAATTTTTACTCAAAATTTAATATTAATTAAGTACCAATTGAATTCTATAAATTTAAAATTCACGCAGGTATTTGTACAACCATATTAAAACAGTAATTTTACACAATTAAATTGTCGTAGCCTATTGAGCAATTTCTAGCGCCTACAGACTTAACAAATTAATAACACAAACTTTTTTTAGTTACACTGCGAGTATATCCCCAAAAAATTGCTCATTCATTTTGTTATGACTACCGTTTAACAAAAAAATATAAATGAAAGATATATTACATAACAACGTTAGGAAACATCCACATATAAAGGTTGCCCATGAGTAATAATAATATGGTTTGTGTTCAATGGCAATTCTATCAATAATATAAACAAATGGATAATGTTTTTGTACTTCATAGTAAAGTCACATTTCAATCAGCACAGCTATACAATTGCGACGACTACATATGCAGATTTCTGTGGGAATTACCCACTCCACGTGACGTTAACGTCTTTCAATGAATCGGAAAAAAAAGACATTTATGTAGGTAAATGATGCATTGTTAAGACAATCAAAATTATTAGGAATTTTTTGTGGATAATTAAAACTGGAAAATTGTCTTGTTTTCAGAAGTTAGTTCTTCTTTTTATTATTTGAATGATATTAAACGCGAAATGAATTATGCAAACTTGGAGACTTTCACAATAATAGGTATGGTGTGGAATAATTAATTATAAAGTAGTTTGTTGTTGTAGTTATTGTACAACGTAAATAAGTATAATGATGTGAACACAAGCCATTAATTCATTATGTTATTAAGTAAATGCTAATTGTTTAATAATAATTGTTTTGTGGATTTGGTGTACAGAACAGACTGAATAACCTTTAATTGGTTTGGCATTTATATTTGTTAGTTTATTAATAAATTTTAACAAAAACAAATATTTAAAGTTCTCATATTATAGAAGTAAACTAAACATAGTTATGAAGAAGTTACGAATATTCCTAAAATTAATAATTTCTTAAAAGCAAGTTGAAAGAAATATTAAATAGATCCGAATTGGTGGATTCTTGGGCTTGAAATCTGAAAGAGATACAAGAAAAGTTCCTAACCACATTATAAATCAATAAACTCTAAATACGTATTTCGGCAACAAAGTTGCTATCTTCAATAGACCTATCTGAAAAGGAAAAATAATGTTAAACGTAGCATCTTTGGCTGAGGTACGATCTATGACGATATGCTCTTCACTAAATCGCCAGTGGGATAACACACAACAGAGTGTTATCCTACAGATACTTTTTTGTTTCATAATACCGCATGACAAAATTATATTAATGTTATCCGACGCTGCCTCCTATATGTGTAAAGCCTCGGTTAATACAGCGTGGCCCAAAATGACCGAAGGGGTTTTAATTCCTTATAACTTTTTTATTATAATTTTTTTTTTTGTTTTCAGTATTTTGTAAAGAAGACTTGGGCAATTTAAAATGGAACAGTACACAATTGAACAACGTGCCAAAATCGTTGAACTTTATTTCTCAAATCAACGATCCATTGTTTTGACTCAGCGTGCATATCGTCGTTATTTTAATGTGCGGGTTGGACCCTCAGAGTCAACAATAAACCGTCTGATTGCAAATTTTCGAGAACAAGGGGCAGTAAGGAACCTTGCTGGTGCCGGCAGACGACGAACGGTTCACACGGATGACAATATTGAACGGGTACAGGGGAGTATTCGGGAAGATGGAGAAACATCAACCAGGAGACGTTCGACACAACTTGGCCTCTCAAGAGGGTCGCTGCAGAGAATTTTGCATACAATAAGAATGTTTCCATACAAAATTCAGCTTGTCCAACAATTGAAACCGACAGATTACCAGCAACGACTTGATTATGCAATTTATTTTCGTCAAAAAGCAGAAGAAAATCATGATTTTATTCATAATTTAATTATGAGCGACGAAGCCCATTTCCAATTAAATGGGTTCGTTAGTAGGCAAAACTGCAGATATGGGCTACGGAAAATCCAAGAGTAGTTCAAAAGCGAGAATTACACCCACTTAGGTGTACCGTTTGGTGCGCTGTTTCGTCGGAAAGGATAATTGGCCCATATTTTTTTTAAAATGAACACGGTGTCGCCGTTTCCATCACTGGTGTTAGATATCGGACAATATTGGAAAATTTTTTAAGGCCAGCCGTGGAAAACCATCCGCAAGTATGGTTCCAACAGGATGGAGCCACAGCGCACACTGCGAGGGACACAATGGCTCTTTTACGCGACATCTTTGGTGAACGAATTATTTCTCGTCAAGCGATTTTAATTGGCCTCCGCGTTCACCAGATTTAACCGCTTTAGACTGTTTCCTTTGGGGTTATTTGAAAGGGAAAGTCTATATTAATAAGCCTCGAACCATACAGCAATTAAAAAATAATATACGCGACGAAATCAACAACATAACACCTGAAGTTTTGCGAAAGGTTATGCAAAATGTTTTGGAAAGAGCACGAATATGCGAAGCAGAAAATGGCCACCACTTGCGAGATATAATTTTTCATAATTAAATTAAAAATATTCTCCATTAATATACTGTATTTAAAATAAAAAAAGTTTAATAAATATGTCTTAAGTAAGAAGTTATAATGAACTCAAACCCCTTCGGTCATTTTGGGCCACCCTGTATAAAGATATATTTTCCTAATTTAATTCACACTACTTGTCTGGCTAATGGTATTAATAGAACTGCTGAAGAAATCAGAAATCAATTTCCTATTAATTTCTAATGCAAGAAAATTCTTTTTAAAAGCACCATTGCCGGTTTAGTTGTACAATGAATCATTTCCCGATGCACACAATTTAGCATCAGCAGATGTTTGTTGCGTCGAATTTTGGTGAAAGACCTGAACATGTGCAAAGTGCAAACCGTTCACCAATTGCTGGCTACTGACCGTCAAGTGAGGTTAGCTTACTCCCATGCTTTGTTAAGCCTGGTGCGAGAAGGGGATGATTTCGTATCCAAAATCATAATCATCGATAAAGCCTATTTCCACTTAAGCGTTATGTGAATAAACAAAATTTGCGTTTCTGGGGCACGGAGAATCCACATGATATGCAGCAACATTCTCAAAGTGACTATTTGGTTTGGCATTTGCAGTGAAAAAGTGATTGGAACTTATCTTTTTTGAGGACGTCTACGGTGTCACCGTAACCGGTGAGCGCTATAGACAGGTGTTTGACGAGTTTTTTTTTGCCGCAAGTTGCTGAACTGCCTCTCAAGAATTGTTGGTCCCGGCCGGACGGAGCAACCCCTGACACAGCTTGGGCAACAATAGAGATTTTGAAATACCAATTTCCGGGCCGTGCGATCACCCGTTTTTGGTGGTTTGTACTGGTCGGTCAGATCTGACGGCGCCAGACTTCTTCCTTTGAGGCTTTTTGAAATATCGCGTTTATCACAACAAATCACAAACCTTGCAAGTCTTAAAAGCCAACATCGAAGAAGAAATCACCAATTTGGAGCCAGATGTTTTGCGTGCAACAATTCAAAATGTCCTGAAACTAGCACAAATGTGCATCAACTCAGGAGGTGGTCATTTGACCGATATCATTTTTTCAACTTAACGTCATCAATTTTACACCTTCAAATAAACTTTCCGTGAAAACACAGCCCAATTTTTTTTATTTCTAACAACATCGCAGCCATTTCAAAGTATGACACCTGATAATTAGAAAATTTAATTTAATATTCTCTCAGTTACTCCTTTAACTTCAATTGCTGCTTTAACTTTTTCATTAACAGTATCATCATCTAATTCCTTACTTTCTTGACAAGTTCTTGCATTAATTCTCTTAAATCATTACTTGTATTACTTGAAATATACGATAGATTTGAAAGCGCTTCAAATATTTGGATTGGCTAGTATTATCATGTAACGCGTTGTTACATTTTAGGAGTTATGTGGAGATTAACAATTGTTAATTTTGTTTGAAAATGACATGTTTTTAATGTCGAAACTGTAATAACGTTATCTGTTATAATAATGTGATAAAAAACAAAGAAATATTTTTTTGTGTACCAAAATTTAATAAATAATCAGTCTTCAGTTTCTCAAATTCTTTATAAAGGAAAAAAATTCCACACATATTCGCAATAAACTTATATTTACATATACACCTTACACGTGCATAAGATAACATAACAGCTATCACCGAACAGGAAGTATATTTTAAGATATTGTAAAAAATTATCAAACACGGAAGCCAATATCCGAAACCATGGTCACCTTGATCATTTTGGGATACTAACAAATTATTTATTGCTACAGATTACGAGAATTTTATTTACAACGATTTCAAAATTAAATATTGTCTTAGAACGTGTTGCAAAATCAAGATGAAATAAGTTGCTTTAAAGCTGATTGACACCTTGGTATTTCATAAAAACAATAGGTACATATATATATATATATATATATATACAGGGTGTTACAAAAATGTAGGGCTGGCTATACATAGACGGTTTCTACAACTAAAAATAAGCAAAAAAGTTTAAATAAATTTATGTCCTAAAATGGTTCGTTACTGAGTTACGGCCACTTGAGGTTTTTTCTTTTTATTTTAGAAAAGGTTACAGAAAACGGGAGTTTCTTATGTTTCTTATAGTAAATGTTCAAAATGACCTCCACGGGAAGCAAGACAAGCTTCAGCTCGTCGTATCATGGACTGCCTCACGCGCTGAAAAATTCCTGGTGTATTTCGAATTTGGTGGCATCCATCTTCCACTCTACGTTGAAGATCTTCAATATTTTGAATTGGAGTAGAATATACCATAGACTTTAAATGTCCCCATACGTAAAAATCTATTGGATTTAAATCTGGAGACCGTGCAGGCCATGCTACAGGTCCACCGCGACCAATCCATCTTCCAGGATATACGGCATTTAAAAATTCGCGTGCTGTGTGACTGAAGTGAGCCGGTGCACCGTCGTGCATGAACCACATGCGTCGTCTAACATTTAGTAGAACATCGTCCAGCAAACCTGGTAAGTCGTTTTCTAAAAAAAAACGATAATTCTGCCCAGTAAGTCGTGGTGGAAGTACAAAAGGACCAATCACAAATTCGTTAATAATTCCGGCCCACACACTAAATGAAAACTGCGCTTGATGTCTGGACTGAATAATAGCATGAGGGTTTTCTTGGTGCCACTGGTGTAAATTATGAAAATTGACGATACCATATCTTGTAAAGCCAGCTTCATCACTAAAGAGCACACACGACAGAAAGAGATGATCGGCGGCGCATGTCCGTAACAACCATACACAGTAAGCTTCTCGTGATGGGAAATCATTCTCACTAAGTCCCTGTACTCTTTGCAGGTGGTAAGGAAAAAGCTGATTAGTTCTCAAAATACGCCATACACTCACATGATCGACATCTTCCGCCAATGCCATTCTTCGAGTACTAGCACCTACATTTTCTTCAACACGATCCAACAAACATTCTTCCAATTCCAAATTTCTTGTGGTTCGTGGTCTGCCGCGATCTCGGACTACTGGTTTGAATGATCCTGTTTCTCTTAATCTAATATGAAGCCTTTCGAAAGTTTTTTCATTTGGTAAACGTCAGTTTGGGAAATATTCTGCGTAAAGTCTTCTTGCTTCTGCTCTGTTGCAATGTGCCAAACCATACATTAAATGCATGTCGGACATCTCTTCGAAAGAATAATCTGCCATTTTATACTATTAATTATAAAACAGTACTAATCACAAATGACTTAATCAACTTTCACGACTGACAGCAAAAAACACGGACTGCCTACTGAATATGATTAACATAAGTTACTCACTTGTCGGCGTCTTGTTCAAACATGCAATACGAACGCTTCGCGTCTGCGCGATAATTTGTGACGAGATACACACGTGTCGGACATGCAATACGAAAAACTTCAAGTGGCCGTAACTCAGTAACGAAACATTATAGGACACAAATTTATTTAAACTTTTTTGATTATTTTTAGTTGTCGAAACCGTCTATGTATAGCCAGCCCTAAATTTTTGTAACACCCTGTATATATATTGCATGTTTTCTGAACATGAAATTTGCCGTTTTTAACCGTTTTTGAATTATTTCGATTTTTGTGAAATTTTTTGTTTTCTCAATGGACATTTTAAAAACATATATCTGAGGTGTATTTGATCTAAACTACGTCATATTTCTAATGGAGATAGCGAAAGGTATAATATTCCGAGTCTCTTACAGGGTGTTCAAAATTTATTGATTATTTAAGTAATCTTTAATTAAAGAAAAATCGATTTTTTTAAATGGAACAACCTTAGATGAGCACGCCATAGTAAGTAGATAAACATTTTACATCGTACAGGTATAGGTTCCCCAAGTCTACAGTTTGCCGGACTGTCGCTTCTACTTGTGTTCAAGTCCTGACGTAGGCAATATTTTTCAATTAAAAATTTCGTATGATTTGCTTTGTAATTTGTAGACAGCAATGTTTACATCCCCACAATTATTACCTACTTTGCAATTACATACATACTAATTTGATATTTGTAAATATTTCATATAAAAGCCGAAAAACTCCAATAATTTATCAATTGATATATTTAATAAACGGCTAAGAAATTATCTAAACACTCATATAGCTATGGAGTAATAATTAACAATTTCAAACCTTCAAAACTGACATCTGCTTTCAAAATAGACATCTACTTTCAAGTCTGACGTTTGCTTTCATAACAGACATCTGCTTTCAAAACAGGCATCTCCTTTCAATAACTGATATTTGCTTTCAATAACTGACATCTGCTATCAAAACTGACGTCAGCTTTCAAAACTGACTTCTGCTTTCAACTTGACATCTATATTCAATAACTGTCATCTGATTCATTAACACTGTTACTTTATAATGCATTTCTAAATACCTTGAACCAAGGTTTATCGTGGCTTAAGTGGTAAAAGCGACAGTCCGGCAAAGTGTAGACTTGGGTTCAAGTCCAAACGTAGACAATATTTTTTAATTAAAAATTTCGTATGAATTGCTTTGTAATTTGTAGACAGCAATGCTTACATCCCCACTTACTTTGTAATTACATACATACTAATTTGATATTTGTAAATATTTCATATAAAAGCTGAAAAACTCCAATAATTTATCAATTGATATATATATATATATATACATATATATATATAGACTATTAAGTATTATCGACCGTACTGTATAAGTAAAAATTTCATTAACGGGTGAGCGGTCTGTCAAGTAAAAATAAAAATATAGAGTGGAATGAAGGAGTTTTATTTTTACTTGACAGACCGCTCACCCGATAATGAAATTTTTACTTATATATATATATATATATATATATATATATATATATATATTTATATATATTATAGTGGCTTCAAATTGAATCGTGTTAGTAAATTACGTAACTAATATAATGAATGTACGAGTATCGTGTAAGCTTCTTATCATTTTCACATCAAATGCGTCTTATAGTTACTTCCTGTCTTCTGTGCCGTGACTAGTTAAAGAATTAAGAAAATTGAAAATAATTCTTGTGTGACTTTTATGAAAAAAATATGGAAATTAATTTGTTTATTTTTTTCAAAGAAAAGATATAATGATCGTAAATGCAAATTATCGTCTTCAAGGAGCAAAGTTTTTTCCGCATTACAATTCTTAATATTCGACTTCTTAAATACTTTTATTGTGGATGCCTTGATGGACTTGAACTGATGTGTTGATACTTTTATGAGCGAACTAGTATGTTCTGATGATAAAATGTAAAGGTAAACCTTAGAAGATATGCTCTTCACCAAATCGCCAGTGGGATAACACTCACTCACTCACTCAGTGTTATCCCACTGGCGATTTGGTGAAGAGCATATCTTCTAACGTTTACCTTAGCCAAAAACGCTTCGTTTAACATTTTTCAGTTTTTAAGGTTATTCTACTGAAGATGGCAACTTAGTTGCCGAAATACGTATATAGTATTTATTGATATATATTGTGGTTAGGGTGTTTTTCTTATTTCTGTTTCAGATTACAAGCCACCGTCTTCAGCAATTTCGGATGACTTTCTTATGTTGTCTTATTGTACTTCGTCTGCCATGCTTCTGCTATCAACGGCTAGATCTAACATATTAATGAAGGCACCTCTAGTACACATGATGCGGAATTGAAAGCATCTGCACCTCTTTATTGTTCTTTTTTTAAATATAACTCCTACATACTTATATAACTTTTATACTAAACTTTAATGATTGTTTTTATTATTAAAATGTTCTTTTTTTTAAATACGGATATGTAGGGAACAACCACAATAATACACAATTATTTCCGCTAGAAATATTTCATTGCAAACATTTTGCAGTGAAAATTCTTAAATTATACATGCATATTCGCTGGAATTTGTTACAGATAAATCTCTGTTCTAATAATAACATTAATAATATATAAACTAACTGGTTTATGCTTTTTTCAATGTGGTTTTGAGATCGTTTTTATTAGTATTATGACTAATAAATTTATCCATTATAGTGACAATTTTTTTAAATTTTTTTACCAGATTTTAGCAATATATTTTAACGCTGAGTCACTGGATGGAAATAACACATTTGACACACAAGATTTTAAAACAAAAGCCGAATCGCATGAACTATATAATTATACGCAATCAAAACCCATTTTTTTTCTAGCATCCTTATCTAATAATTAATTTTAATAGTCGATGTTGTTTGTTATGGTTTGTTTTGATATTAAACAAGTTTCTTCCGTTTTTTTTTGTGGAATGACTAGTTACAGAGGAGAATGCGTTAATTACTTTTTAGAATTTACATATTTACAGCTGGATATGTAAATCATTTTTCTTATTAATTTTTTTTAATCCGCCTAGGTCAACTACCAGTCGTGTCTGCATAATAAAGTTGAGGATAACTCTATATAATTTTCTTATGATAATGGACCACGGAAAGCCTACAAGACATACGTTTATTTTATTTCAATGTAAATCTTTGTTACGAATATTTATTCTGTAATAAACACCAGTCCTAGCTGTCTTGAATATCGCCCACTTGAATCCAAACAAGTATTTAGAAAATACAGTAAAACCCTAGAGCTA